>QAXD01000187.1:1157103-1274686 GCA_004335575.1 Haematococcus sp. NG2
CGTCCTCGATCGTCCGCGCCTTGAGCCGCTGCGCGCGCCCCTGTGCCGCCTCGATCGCCGCGCGCAGCTGTGCGGCCTGCGCGCTCAGTGACCCCACCTCCGCGTCCAGCCGCGCCTTGGTGCTGCGGTACTTGGCACGCAGCTCCTCCAGCGCCTCCTCCGTCTCCTGCGGCCAGGGGGGGCGTGGATGGAGGTTGGCGGGTGTGGAGCTGGTGCTGTGGCTGTGCCATAGTCGTGCATCAACCTCACTTGAGCCACTTGAGTTCAATTGCGTTCAATTCATCTTTACATGGCACCAGCAGGAAGAGGGTGCGCATGCAGAGGTGCAGGTGGCGAGAGCATGTATCAACGTATGTGTTGTGTGTGTTGGAGGGTTGGGTTGGGTGAGGGTGGGTTGGGGTGTGGGGTGGGGTGGGTTGGTTTGAGTTGGTTTGAGGGCTGCGTTATGTGCCCGAGGGCGGGTACCTGTACCTCACCTGCGCGTTCTGGATGTAGAAGAGGTTGGACTCCTCCAGTGCCGCGTACACCGCCAGCAGCTGGCTGGGCTCCTTGAAGTACATCTCCTCCTCCTCAGGGGACACCTGGCAGGTGTGATGCGTGGTGTGGTGTGTGGTGTGATGCGTCGTATGATGTGTAATGGGATGTGTATGAGTGATGGAAATAGGGTGCAGCTGCCAGGTCATATGTGTCAGTGCATAGCGGGTGAGAGGCAGGTAGATTGAGCAGCAAGTTGGTGGTAGGCATCAGTAGGCGTTCAAACAGTTTGAGGCGTGGGCTGCGTTCAAAGTGAGCTGACAACGGTACTGTGCTTGTGTGGTGCTGCGGTAATGTGGTGATCTGCCCTTGAAGCACGCTGATGAGATGAGAGCACTGCCGCAGGCATATGATTGTTAAAAATTGACACCCAAGTGCAAGTTGGCGCGCAGGAACAAGCAGAGGGTCCCACAAGATGTCCCACAAGACATACAGGTTCACCTCCCCCCTATAAATCTGCGCCAGATGCACAACCTGCACCATGACCACACCTTGAAGTTGAGGTCGGGGGGCGGTGGCTCCTTCTCACGCAGGGCCTCTTTTAAGTGGACCAACGCGTCCTTCATGGCACGCTCAGCACGCTCAGCCTCCTGCGCCACAGATTCGTTCCATGGGGTGGGGTGAGGATATATGGGTGGGTCAGGGTGAGTGGGGTGGGGACACATCACCGGCATTGGTGTAAGGGTGAGTTGGGGGAGGGTTGGTATCAGCATGTGTGGGCACTGGTTGCATCCTGAGCCCGGCACACATGTGACATGTGACATGTGCATACATGCACCCATCACACAGGTGGTCCCAGCCCACCTGGTGCTCCCACATTGCCAAGGCACCACACATACACACAGTGCACACCCCATCATTAACTCGCACACACGGTGAGGAGGCCAACCCTGTGCTGTCTGCCCCCCACGGCCCCCCCCTCCCACGCACACACATGTGCCCCCCCACACGCCCGCACACACATCACGCACGTAGACACACGCACCTGCTGCGTGCGCGCGTTGGCGTAGTCCGCCTCTGCTTTTGCCTTGGCCGCCAGCGCCGCCTCCTTCCGCTTGTGCACGCCCTCGCACTCGGCCTGCCACGCGGCCAACATCGCGTCCTTGCGCCGCTGCAGCTTGGCCGCCTGCAGGTGACAGTGTGACAGGGAGGTTGGGTGCCAGTTGCAGGCCATGGGGGCGGTGGCTCAGCTGTTGTTGCGCTGCAGGTCGGTGCATGTGTGTGCTGGGGATGGCGCGGTTCGGTGTGAGCGCTGTACGGGGGCTCACAATGGTTGTGCATGCAGTGCTGTGCGTCCCTGCCGTGCATACGCGCGCACAGCAACCTGGGGCGCTGCCTTGTGATGTGCACATGCCTGTATCAAGCATGTGCCACTCCCCCTACTGGTGTGCATGATCCTCTGCGCGCCGGCATTGCACACAACACCGTCCCAGTCGCTGCACACCTGCGCCTCAAACCACTCGGGCGGTGTGATGGCGTCTAGGAAGTCCTTGAACTTGCGGCAGTCCTCCAGCTGCTCCTCGTACTGCAGGCAGTACAGCAGGTGTGCGGTACAGCATGGGGTGCAGAGCCATGGGGTGATCAGCCACCTGCAGTACAGCCAGCCTTGGTGCAATGCTCCAGAGCATGGGTGCAGTGTGCTGTCAACCGACCAGTCTGCACAGCCACCGGCCCCGCGCAGCACTTAAGAACACACCTGGCAGCAGCGCCGCCACGCACCCACACATCCACTCCCATCATATCATGCATATGTCCATGTGTGGCACCAGCTGCCCTCCCCCCACACACATGTGTGCACGCGTGCACGTCCCGCAACAGCTGGCACGCCCGTGCACCTGAGATGCACACAAGTCCGCCACCCAGCCCACACGCCCGCAAACCCCACCCTCCCGCATCACCGCACCTCCGTGCCCGCACACGCCCCGCCCGCGCCGCACCTTGTTCATTTCCGACCGCAGCGCCGCAATCGCGGTCGTGAGCCGCTTGATCTCCAGCACCTTGTCCTGCTTCGCCTTGGCCTCCACCTCGGCACGCTTGATCGCCTCCTGCACCTTCTCGTCGTTCTCCTTCAGGAACGCGTCGAACCGCAGCGCGTCCTCCTCCAGCATCTGCGCGGCACACGCGCGCGTGAGTGCTGACGAGTGTGGGTGTGTGGTGTGGGTGCAGGTGGGTGGTGTGCCAGCCTTGAGGCCCCACCAAGCTAGCGGTACCACGGCACCCGCTGCGGACCTGCTCGCTCTTCTTCAGCGCCTCCTCACGCTGCCGCGCGCGCTCCTCCAGCTTCTTGATCTCAGCACGCTTGGTGTCGAGTGACATCTGCGGGCAGGGTCATGGCAGGCGCAGGCGTGAGCGCCCATGCTCCGCTGTGTGGCCACACAGCCTTGGCCTTCACCCTGGCCTCAAACCCAACCAAGCACAGCATAGCCATGGTGCAGCTGCAAGCTGGGTGCACAAGCTGGAGCCGGCTGGTGTGTGTGCTTCTCAAGCTGGCCTCAGCCCCCGCCTCCACCTTGATAGCCCAGCGGCAGGTCCCAGCCATGGTGCACCACATTCACCGACATAGTACCCTTCAGCAGCCCCCACACATGACCGCCCCATCCACCTCATGCTCGCGCACCCATGCACACACGCACAACTGCACACGCATGCGCACACGCAGTCCACCCAGCACACACACCTGCAGCAGGAAGATCTCACGCTTTTTCGCGATGAAGTCCGCCATGTTTTCCTTCTCCTTGCGCCGCTCAGGCACGGCGGACGCAGCCGCCAGCGTAAGCGCATCCCCCTTGGGCTTGGGCGGCTTGAGCGACCGGATGATCTCTCGCGCATCAGCAGTTGTGGTGGCCTGCGCATGCGTTGTTGTTGCTGCCGTGATTGTTGCCGTGTTTGAGTTGCGGCCATGAGCATGGCGGCTTGTTTCATTCATGCAGCACATGTCGCACGACCGCGTTGCAGCCCGCACAGCACGCGCCTGTGCTGCCGCTCATCCCAACCTTACAGCTGGATGTGTGCACACAACCACACAGGGCAAGCACATCGCAGAACAATGACCATCTCCATGCACGCGCACAGAAGTGCTCCGCACACCTGCATGCGGGATGCAAATGTGGTTTTGGCCGCCACTGACTGCTGCAGTGCTTCCAGCCGCTCCGTGGCCTTGCGTGCGCGGTCCTCCTCTCGATGCCGGAAGATGTCCTCATCGGCAGGCACGTTGAAAGGGTTGGAGGAGGGGTCCCTGCAGTATGGGGAGGGTGCATGCGTGTGTGCTGGATGCGGTGTGCTGACAGGCACGTGAGCAGATGCACGCTCACGCACGAAGCGGTTGCAATGGAGTGGAGGTGAACAGTAGCATGCAGCATGGCATTCATGCATGCCCCATGCAGTACTCACATCGCCATGGCAGCAGCGTCGTTAACGATATCCATTCTTTTAGCTCCGGTGTAGCTCAGAACAACGGAATGTTTGTGTTGTTGCACGGGCGCGCCCACTCGTTAAGCTGGGGTTTCTAATGTATCGTCGACGCGCTACAGGGGCTTATAGCCCCTGCCTAGGAGCCCTGAACGGGCCCAGAAATGCAACGGCCACCAGGTTTGTGTGTTTACTGTTGCAGAAGATCCTTCAAATTTCTACTCCGTTGTTCTTCACATATGAATGCTTGCAAGAAACTCAGAGAGGAGCAACAGTGTCTTCTTTATGTCACAAAATGAACACGCTCTGGTGTCTTTTGTATTTCCTTCTATCTATTAGCTCGACAAAAATGAAGCGGTTTGGAGCAACTTCGAGGCGTCGCCACACCTGTGAGCAACTGGGAATTTGGAGATGGCACTCTTCAACTCAAGATGCATGAACCAATTAGATCTTCAGCACGTACGATCCTGTCCGCATTTTCATGGGTACTGTGCTTGCATGACGAACCCTGAGCCTCGTGTTACAAAATGCGCAGAGCAACAACTGTGGACCTGGTGGATTGCTTTGCATAGCAGCTGAACCATTCAAACAGAATGCCACAAGGGACCACACACAAGCGACAATCAGTGTTGTACATGTTCTAATGCTGCCCTGCGTCTGCAACTGGCTGTGCGAAAACTGAGCATGCTGCATTGCCCTCCGCTCGCTCAACTGGGCGCTTGCCGTGCCTGTCTATCATGTTGGCGCTGCCTGGGCACTTTGCAAGCAATAGCTGGCACACCGCTTTTTGTCCCCCCGATGCTGCTTTGTGCAGTGCTGTTTCACCATCTGAATCCTGCAAACCAGCAGCAACATGCATGACGGGTCAGGAGCTGTTGCAGGTTGTGAAGTGCATGCATAGAGCTTGCAGCAGCTTGACGCGGCCAGGGAGAGACATGAGCCCTGTGAACAAATCTAACTTGGTTCTCACAGCCTGCCAACTTCCCAATCGTCTGCCTGCCTCTGAAGGTTAGGTGTGACCCAGATGGCATATAATGATATAAATGTTGGCGCTGCCCCACGCCAGCTCCCCACCTGAAGTCCTGCATCCGCCCCGGCTGCCAGTAGCACCTCCACCACCTTCAAGTGTCCCTGAGCAGCTGCCCGATGTAATGCAGTAGCTTGCCCACCAGCTGTTACTGCATCCACACGTGCACCTGGGTGTGCAGTTGTGCACGGATGAGCAGAATGCAGTTAGCTGCTAGCACATGACATACACTTCTGCACAGCCCGCTGGTTGCAACTGTATTCCTGTGTCAGAACGACGCAGCGCAGGGCTACCATGAGCATGGACACGTACCATGCTTGAGCAACAACTGCACTGCTTCTAGGCGCCCCGCACGTGCTGCATAGTGTAGCGGCGTGTAGCCTGTGGTGCCTGCAGCAGGCAAGCGTGCGGCATGTTGACGCAGTGTGGCATATGCCATCAGCCCAGCGCTCCCCTGGCACACAGTGGGATGCCTCGCATCAGCCATACCTTTACTGCCATCTGTGTGCACTGCCTCTGGGTTTTTGCTGATGATGCGGACCAGCTTTGTGACGTCCCCTGACTGTGCAGCTGCGCATGCGCTCCGTGCAAATTCCATTTCGTCTAGGGACTGGTTCAGGGCACGTGGACCAGTAATGGTGCAGTTACACCCATCTGGGTGTGCACATAGGTCACCCCACTGCTGTGTGGGGCCCAGCCCTCCGAAATTAAGAGTGCCATCAAGTCCTAACCCAAAACCGTCCGGACCTAGCCCTAGATCACCTCCTGGCAGGTCTCTCATCGCTTTATGACGCTATTAAGCACCAAACGCTCGAATGAATATATAAATTGCTCACTCTCGCTCACACACACAGTAATGAACGAGAATTCCTCTCTTGTCATTGTAAAGAAAAGAGGAGTTCGATGCCACATTAATGTCATGCTAAGATTAGGGGTGTGACCGAAACCCCAGTGCTAGACGAACTGAGCAATTAGCGACTGCGTCGTCAGCGCTTAAGGAGGCGGCGGTGCCGGTCGGCACACGCCTAGCGCGATTATGATTACGTATTGCCCAACATGCGGCAACATGCTGCTGGGTAGGGCCCATGCGGCATGGATCATCATGGTTTGCATGGCGTTCTTACATGCATTCCCTGGACACATCCATGGACCAGAGCCGGATGTCGAGTGCATCATGTCATCACAATCACAGTGTGGGCGTGCAGAACAGGGCTGCATGTATGTGGGCTCTCACCCTGTTTGTAGTTGAGCTGACGGCGGGGTGCAAGGAGCTGCGGTACTTCTGCCAGGCATGCCCCTACGTGTACCTCATAGACAAGAAGGTGAGCTGACAACTCTGTGAAGGCCTCTTCATGGCAGATGACACCCAGCTGGATGGGCGAGGGGCACCAGTGCAATGTCTCCCACACATCCTCGCACATGTCTCAACATGGAATCGTTTCAGCCGTTATCCTGATAGTGTGATTTATGGCCTGACGCTGAATCTGATGGGTGGCCCACAGATCACCAAGAAGGTGGCGCTGCAAAAGAAGGCTGTGGATGATGTACTCGGTGGTGATGATGCATGGAAGAACGTGGCAAAGACAGACGGTGTGTGGGGCGTTGTGCAACCAGGCTTGGGTTTTGGACAATCCACACGTATGGAGCTGAAGATCCTCGCGCAGTACACTAACGGCACCCAGGGGATTGCATTTGTGCTCATCACATGCAGGCACTCAGAACGCAACAGCTGGTGCTGTGCAGTGTGCATGCACAGACGTCTTTGCATGATTTGACTTCCTTGCACCACTTGTGCTGTACCTGCGTGGTGCATGTGCTCGCAGTCCCATGCCCCAAGTGCTCCTACCATCAGGCATACTTCATGGAGATTCAGACGCGCAGTGCGGACGAGCCAGCCACATTGTTCTTCAAGTGCGTGGAGTGTGGTGCACGTTGGAAGGAGGGGTGAGGCGAGTTGTCACAACAATGCACGCAAGGAGGCAACGGGAAGCTGGGCCAAGGCTTTATTGTCCAGCACTTATGAATGGGGTATAAGAAGACGGGTGGGTGTGACTGCTAGCGGGATTTGGCTACTTTCACATGTCAGTTTGGTGGGAAGATTCTCAAACTTGAGAAGTTTGAGAGCGCTTGCAGTGGCCGGGAGGAGCCAGCGGGTGGGATCATACCTGTTGGCACTTGCCATCAATGATGCCAGCAGTGTTCCACGGCATGCAAATGGCTGCGCTGAGCTAGGTGCTTGCAGCGCCAGCAGCACAGGCACGCAGCAGGACAAGAACACACACGAGGGCGCTGTTACATGCAGGCATACGTTGCATGCGCACATTTACTGTGGACCTTTTCCATTGCTGCTCCAGTGCCACAGCCATTGTAACCTTTGAATCATGCTCCATCCTGTGCCAAATGTTTTCACAAATTGAGCCACCTACAAGAGGCAGAGTCATGATGCGGCTGCTGCATACACGCTGCCTACCTCCACCCCGGCCTCCCTCAACACCTCCACCACATCCAGCATGCGCCATGCAGGATGAGGGGCATGCAGCGCGGCCTGCCACTCCGTGTCTGTTGGCTCCTGGAGCATTAGCCGCGCTCGGAACACCTGCAACGCAACCCATGCAACTCATGCGTTCAGATTGCGAGCAACAATACTCTTGATGTGCTTGCACCAGGTGTTCAACATGGCATGTGTCGGCCAGCACAAACTCAGGGGATGGCATGCAGAACTCACTCACCCCCCACGCGTCCACAATATCACTGGGTGGCCCACGTGCCACTGACACTATGTGTCCCTTACCCAGCGGGCCTACACGGAATGACCACCTGCTAGCAGAAGGCAGTACAGCAGTCATTACATCAGCAGCTTGGCATGCCATGTTGCTGTTGGCACAGCCAGGTAACAGTGGGCCTCTGGTGGCCACTCCTGCTGCTGCATTGTACCGCTCACCGGGGCTGCGGTACACCATCCACCTCCACCGCTGCTGCCTGACCCCAGCCGGCCCCCGTCCCACAGCTACTGCTGTTCTCAAGCGTGCTGCCGTCTGCACTGGCGCCCCCCTGCAACGAGAAGGATGCGCGGGACAGCGGCTCAAAGCCTAGCCCATCCCCTCGCGCCTTGATGAACGCCTCCTTCAGGGACCACAGCTTTTGGAAGGTCCCCACAAGCGGCCCCTGCTGCTCCCCACAGCTGCCCACCGCCCCGTTGGCCTGCTGGGGTGTGTAACCTGGCTGCAATGCACCACCTCCTTGGTGCGGCATCCAATGCTGCTCACGTTCTGCCTCCCCCGCAGCCGTGATGGCTGCCCACTCGCTGGCTGAGAACTGGGGCCGCAGCAGCTGCAGGCGCTTGGGGATCACATCCTGCAGCTCCTCACCCAGCATGATGGCTGCTGGGGATCTGAAGGAAGGTGCGCCGCCAGCTGGCCTGGCACCGGCCCCAGGTGGGGACAGCACGTGGGCGGGGTCCGACACATCTACTCCCACAATAGCCACTGGCTCTGACGCCAGCACTGTGAAGCTGCCCTGCAACCAGCCATGTGACAAACACCATGGTGTGTGTAGCTGGCTGGTTGGGGTGCTTGTGGGCACTCAAATCACAGTTGAACGCATTGAAGTGAGGGGGCGTTGTAACTCGTGCATGCATGTTGGATGTGGCTATGCACACAACCAGCAGCCTTCTGCGCCATGTCCATGCAACCTGCACACATCATGCCTGCACGCATGCAAACATTTTGTCCGCACCTCGTGTGACACATTGAAGTTGAAGTTGGGGGCCCACACAGGCGGGTCATGGGCAGCAAACGGCTTCTTCCCCCGAGTGCGCTCGATCACCACCTCACCCCAAGGTATGCCATGCACATGCGCCACAACCGCGCGCTGCAACAGCCGTGATGCCAATGCCCTGTGTTGTGCATGCGGCATTTGAGTAGGCTCATGCTCTCACGATCCAACCACCCATCAACTCGAGTTCAGCTTCTCCAAGATGCTAGGCATGCAGCATGCGCACATGCGCGTATCAACTGGGTATACAGTGAGCTTAAGTCATCATGTGCCAGATGGGGCGCACCTAAGATATGCCATGTTTAACTACCCCTCCCATCTACATCTCCCAAGCAGCCCTGGAATGCTGTGGCATGCATGCCACATACCGCTTGCGATCTGGGAGCCGCATGAACCGCCACACTTCTGCCTGCTCATGTGGCGGCAGCATGCCCGCAAGCAGCTGAAATTGTGTATCAGTGGGCTGCCATGCTTCAGTGTCCACTGCCCACCGCAACACGGCACGGCTCGAGCTGTCAGTGGCACCCTTTTGATGCAGTGGGGCTGCAGGCACTGGCACTGCTGTGGCTGGTGCTGTGGATACAACAGTTGGAGCTGGTGCGCTCATGGCTTGCATGGAGGGTGGTGCATGGGCATGTCCTTCTGAACCAGTGGTGATCACTGGAGTATGGGGCTCCATGCTGGACTTCCAGCAAGCTTCAAGGAACGTCAGAGCTGCACAGCCCTGCCACATGGCCATGGGGTTCTATCTCAACGTTTGACTAGGTTGCCTCCTCCAAGAAACTGAGTTGCTTGATCTCTGAAACGCCACATGGCTTTCGATGCTTGTGGATCGCGTCTGCGCGATGGGATCAACGTTTTCATTCACCTGCTTGCCAGCCCCACCAACTGAAAGGGCACCTGCCGCGCAGTGAGGTCGAAGACCACAAAAGCGCACCAAGAGGGGCCCAATAACTAATTCTTTCCCATTTGGATTCAATTCATGTTCGGGCCTGGCATGACTTGATGCATGCCATATGCTGACACGCAGGATACGACGCAGCAGAATGCAGTCGGCCTTATTTTACCTGATTGGCCTTGCATTTCTTTGCATGTATGATGGCGTGGCATGCCAAAGCATGTCCACTATCGTGTTTCAGACGGGCCGCTCCCTCAAGCCCACCGACGGCAGCAACAACCAAATTTATAACAAAACGATTGAGGCACTCATCACAACACAGTATGCCGAAGATTGGAACAGCCACAACGGGGCCACTCGTTTCGTGAACTCCTTCTGGCAGGATCCATCAAGCGGCGCACTTTTGACCGAGTCGAATGAATACAAGTTCAGGTGCGGGATGGAACAGCACCCGCACATACCCTCGCGCATGTAGAGGTACAGTGCACAGGATGGTGACAAGTTGTAGGTACCTAATCCAATCGTAAATCAAGAGGCTCGTGTGTCGGCATGCAGAGATCAGCTGTGCCACCACCTGACCACCACGAAAGAAGGCAGAACGTAGCCTGATGCCTCGCTACGTCGTGTTCCAGCTTTTTGTTGGTTCTGTGCCACGTGCCAAGGCCATGCAAGGCCATGCAAGCACGCATGCACACGCAGCATGCAGCCAGTGCCACACAGCGCCAACCCTGACAAATATGCTGTTACCAGCTTGCCGAACATGGTGTAGTAGAATAACGATGCA
This sequence comes from Haematococcus sp. NG2, assembly GCA_004335575.1. NCBI lineage: Eukaryota > Viridiplantae > Chlorophyta > Chlorophyceae > Chlamydomonadales > Haematococcaceae > Haematococcus > Haematococcus sp. NG2. Next base: position 1,167,529 of record QAXD01000187.1, read on the forward strand.
CCATGGCCCGCGGCTCTCCGCGCATTCCTCAAATCCGGTGCACGCGACCTTCCTGCCTCCTTCTGATGCTTCAACCTGATGTTGTTTACCTGACAGATACTTGCTGAAGTTTGACGATCTCCACAAGTACATTCCAACGGTGAGCCATAGCAGCTGCAGCCATCATACCCGACATTCAATACATGTCTACTCAGCTAGCAACTAGCAGCTAGCAGCTAGCAGATGCGGCACGGGGTTTGGGATTGTTGTGATGCAAGGATCGTCTGGCACGGAGCTGCTGGCCTGTTGATACCTGCTGCACTGTGGCGCCACAAACACACATCCTCACCTTGCAAGACTGGCGCTGTTCTGCTGACGCAGCTGCCTGTTGCGTGCGTGTCTGCGCGTACACTCCCACAGGGTGCCACCGTGGTGTCCGCCACACTGTCTCTCACGTTTGAGATCTGGCTGGACAACCCTGGTCAAGTGGAGGGGTGCTACATGGGCTCAGCATGGGACCCCTTGCCTCTGGGGCCCGAGTGAGTGGGGTTGGGACCCTGCGCTGGGCTGGCCGTGGGGACAATGCATGTGCCACAGTGCCAGTGATGTTGCATGCCAGGGGATCCTGGTGATGCACTGATGCTTACCTGCCGCCACTGCAACAAACACAACAACAGCATCCGTGGCAGCTGTAGCAGGCACCACATGTGTGTGCCGGCCACTGCCCATGTACCGTACTGTATTTTACTGTGTGGTGCTGTACTGTACTGCATCACACTGTGCGGTACTGTGCTGACTGTGTTTACTGTCCTGTACGATACGCCCGCGCCTTCCATCCACAGGCCCAACAACCTGGGGTGGCGGTACCGTGCATACGACACCAAGGCGCACAAGCCGATCCCCTGGGTGCAGGATGGCGGCTGGTCTGACTGCGTCACCCCTGCGCCGGGCCTGGTCTTCCCCGAGGTACATTACGTCACACAACGACTTTTCCAGCGTTGCATACTATGTGTGAGCTGTGGCTGCAAGACTTGCTGCTAAACATGCACCTGCACTGTTGGTGAGCACTGAACGTGTTTGTATGGTGCTGCCGTGCTGCCTGTGCCACAGATTGCGTCCTACTCATATGATGGGCTGGTGACGCAGGACGTCGCGCTGGACCCTGTCACAGTGCAGGGCTGGTTGACAGGTGTGTACCGCTGCTGCACCATGATTGTACTGAGGGTGTACCGCTTTCTGCTGCAGACCACCGGCAGCGCTGCATGCGCTCATCAACCCCTTTACCGCACAGCGAGCCCACCCAAACCCGGTACCCAGACTGAGATGTGGCAGGCATCCTTCTTTGAGACACATGGGGCTGTTCTTTGAGACGCACGGGGTTGTAATGATCCCAAATGTCTGCCCACCACCCACTTTGCAGCTGGTGGCGCCAACAACCGCGGCCTGCTGTTCCGCATGGCCGGGCCCCAGGCACTGACTGGCCTCGTGCGCGGGGTGCAGGCCAACAGCTACCCCAGCCGTGCAGGTGCGGCGCTGTGTACCATGAACAGTCATAGCGCACACCGCGGACGTGTACTGGGTGTACTCCAGTGCCACTGCTGCTGCACTTTCATGACCGAGCCTTCATCTCTACCCCCATACGCACTGCACCGCCCCCTCCCAGAACATGTTCGTTGCATGCCCCCGCGCACCACAGGCCGCCGCCCCGCCCTCGCCATCACCTACTCCACTGCCGCGGCACCTGCGCCACGCCCCATTCCTGTGCTCTCCCCCTCCGTGTCCGGGGGGCGCACCATTTGGGTGGACCTGGGTGGCGGGGATGATGTGACGGGCAGTGGTGCGGCCGCATTCCCGCTCAGGACCGCGTCCACGGCCCTGCTGCAGGTGAGACGCCCCGTGTTGCACGCGGCTCACGGCCACGCAACATGCGCGTGTCATTGCAACAGCTTGCATGTGGTGACTGCGGCTGCGCTAGGGTGGCATATGGTAACTGCTCAGTAGCACGATCATGTTGATCCTGCCTACTCCTTGGGGCAAGGCCCCTCCCAAACATACAGACCACTGCCGCCTACACCTCGCTCTGGGCCTCATGCGCAGTACCTTGTCTGTTGATCACTCTGTTCACCCATTCCGCCCTTGCAACCCCGTGACTCCTTAGGCTGGCAAGAATGACACTGTGCTGCTCAAGTCCGGCATGTATGGTGGGCGGCTGAGCATTGACAAACCCAACATCACGCTCGCGTCCGCGCCTGGACACTGGGCTGTCATCTCCTCCCCAATCAACGAGCCCAAGGTGTGGGAGGGGGCTGGGGACAGTGCATCACAAGCACGGGTGTGCATGGGTGTGTGGTGGGGCAGTGCAATTGGGGTGTTGTGTTGCACCACCTTGCGCAACTGTATGGTGCTTGTGCGCGCTACGCATATGCTCAGCTGCAGCAGTGCTCCCATCAGCATGCGCAACACGCATGTCAATGGTTGATGTCATTTCGTGCCCGACTGGCTGACTGTACGCACCCCCGCACACGTGCATGTGGCCAGATTGAGACGACGCTGACGGTCAGGAATGGTGCGCTGGGTGCCACGCTGCGCGACCTGGAGCTTGTGGGCGGCTTCTACTACGCGCTCAGCGTGTGGAATGATGGCAGCAGCGACGAGGCCACGTATGTCACAAGCTTATCGCTGCTTCAGCAGCTGTGTTGCCCTGTGGATGCGCTGCCTGCCTGTGCGCTTGTCAGATGACTCTCGACTGGCCTTGGACGACCACACAGTGCACTGGCCTCACACCTTACTGCCAGCTGATGCCATCAGATCCACTGTACTGATCAGGATTGGCTCAATGAGATAAGTGTGTCCTGGCCTGATCGAACTTGATGGGTTTACACGGGCTTGAACACTGCAGGTCACGCCCCCGTGACGTGCTCATACAGAACGTGCGCATCCATGGCTCAGGGTCGCACCTCATCAAGACGGGCCCCTTTGTGGGGCGCGTGACCATCAGGGGCGTAGAGGGCTACCAAGCAGGTGTGGGAACAGGGTGTAGCGCTGTCCATGTGGCAAGCACACTGCATGGGATTACGTGGGCCATGCGTGCAAGGGCTGACATGCAGGGGAGCTAGCACGCGAGCTGCTTGAGCGATGCACGAGTTGGCACATTGACCTTGCTCTTGCTTCTGGTTGTGCTAGCATAAACGCATTGATGCTCTCACACACAAATGGACCTGAAGTTGTATTGTGCTGCTGCCCCTATCCCTCACAGGTTTGCGCATGCGGGTGTCAGGCCATGGCGTGTATGCGGTGGCCACACCTGATGTGACCGTGCAGGACTGCTACTTCCACGACCTGCCTGGGGCGGGTGTGTCTGTGGTGGGCGGCTCAGCACGTGCCGTGATTGAGGTGCGGGCACCGAGTGTGGCTGGTTCTGGACCCTGGTCCAGCTTGTCCATCTATCATGTATTCATGTGCCCAACGACAGATCATAGCATATCTGTTGTAGGTGGCATGTCCCAGCCTGCTTGCTGTGGCTGACAGATCTGTGCGTGTGCACACATGGATGCATGCATAGATAAAGCGCTGCAATCAGGTGGGCCGGGCCTGGTGCCAGGCACATGCAATCATGAAACCGTATCGTGCTGTGTCAGTGCAGCCGTGTGGTATGTAAATGCAAGCGGTTCAGCTGTTGGGCTGTTCCTGCTTGACATGGCACTCAAATAGCGTGTTTTTGCCCTTGCAGCGCAACTACATTGAGCGCGCGGGGATGGGCATTGTTGTGGGCTTTGTTGCCAGTGCTGTGGAGGACACAGAGAGCAGTGGTAACCCCCAGGTGGGTGTGGGGTCAAGGCAGCTATCCACACGTTTGGCCACATGGTAGCTCAGTGTGCGACTATGTTCGTGTTGACCGCGGGCGCTGTGGTTCCTAGGGGGGGCAACATGTGGTGCAGGTGTGTACTGATCGGGCCTGGCAGCAAAAACACGCAGAGCACTCACTACATGCATGTATTGTCCCACACACTGCACGCCCCCTACACTGCAGCTGTTTGAGGCACAGCACGCGGTGGTGCGCAACAACATCGTGGCATCCACGCTCCAGCCCGCCCTCTCCATGTGGGGCGCGCACAACGTGTCTATACTGCACAACACGCTGCGTGGGGGGCTGTACGGCCCAACAGTACTGCTCAACTCTATCCAGCGAGACGATGCGCCCTCCGCACCCACAGCCGGCTGCAAGGACATCACGCTGAGGGGCAACATCCTGGTGCGGCCTGCATTGGCGGCTGCAGGTGCGTGTGCCGCTGCGGCACATCGTTCTAGCTCAGTATGGAAGCTTTTGATGTGTGTTCAACGTTCGACGTGTGTGGACAACAAAGACATGGAAAAACTGATGAAAATTTGCGCGATGTATATACTGGATGCACCAGCCCCTGCCTGAGCTGGCTCCATGGTAGCCACAAGTACGCTGCGTGTAGCACCTCAACGTAACAGCGGCGTATGGCATATCAGATATCACAACATCATGATGATGCAGTAATACCCATGCCGGCAGACTGAGGATACTGCTCTGGTCCCACCTCCCAACATCCCCCGCCCCCCTTCCCTTCCCTGCGCACCCTGCAGCTCCCATCCTGCAGGTGCGCGTGACGGAGGGCACCGGCGGCCTGGACAGCAGCGGCTACCTCACCTGGGGCTGCAACGTGGTGTGGGACGAGAAGGGGCCCAGTGGGGAGGTGTTCAAATGGGGTGTTGGGCCTATGATCGAGGTGGGTGCTGGAGTGCACTGTGCGGATGCCATCTTGTGCACACACCCAGGTCTCTGACGTACATGGCACACTGCACCGCTGCTGTGGCATCGACCGCTGCCGCCGTCGGGCCGGATGCGCAACGCTGTTGCATCCCAGCCACTGCATGTTGACTGACCCAGTTGGCAACCATGAAAACCTCCTGGCCGAACCCAAAACGAACCCCAAGGAACGAACAGAAAGCCCCCATCCACTCTCCCCCACTCACCCCCCAACCGCCGCGGCCCCACCCTGTGCAGGACGAGCGTGACACGTTTGCATTCCTGGGCAACCTCGCGCAGTGGGGCCCCCACTGCCCCACCCTACCCTTCGCAACCTGCACACCCGCTAGCAAGGAGGGCGACCCTAAGCTCGCACCTGACCTCACACCCCTCACGCCCTGCAGCGCGGCCGTTGGTGCGTGCCCCGTAGCCGTGTCGGGTGGTGCGGCTGGGGCGTCAGGGCCGGTGCGTGTGGTGGATGACTTCCATGGGCGGCCAAGGCCAACTTCTGGCGCCCAGGATGCAGGTGTGCTGGGATGGGCGGAAGGACGTGTCGCATGTGTGTGTGTGTGTGTGTGTGTGGTGGTGGAGAGATGGTGCGCAAGTGTGGTGGTGGGCTGCCACAGGAGCTGTGTATGTAACCAGTAGCTCCCATGCTTTTTGCAAAGCTCCCCCAAACGATGGTGCCTATCCACAGCGTGTCTCCTGCATGCCTGTGTCTAGACCTGAACACAATTTTGTTGCCTTGTACGGCAACATCCGCATCGACATGCTTCCACGCATGTGTCTGTAGTAGCACAGCGTTTCACAGGTGTGTGTGCATGCCACAGCCTGGCCGCTGCAAGAGTGCCCCAGGACCAGCATCCGAACAGCAAACGAACCCATGATGCTTGCATGCACATATAGGGGCAACAGTGACGAGCTGTACAGGTGTAGGCACGTCCCTCAAGCCCTGGCCACCAGTACCTGTTGGTCTGCTGGGCAAGCCCGCCCCCTACACCGGCCCTGGCCTGCTGCCAGATATTGACCGAAGCTACCCTTATGATGAGTGGGCCAGCCGCACGTGCCTGAAGCTCAAGGTCAACCCCAAAACAGGCAACGACGCGGCGGCAACCAAAAAGCCTGGTGGGGCAACCCCATTCAAGACGGTGCAGGCCGCGCTTGATGCTGCCCTGCCGTGCGACACCATCTACCTCGCGGGTGAGGTTGTGTGACCAGGGGGATGCATGTGTGATTGGTGTGTGGCGGGTGGACGTTTTGTATGGCTCTCTTGGTGCATGCCAGGTGGCTGCGGCATGCATGTGACCTACCCTTTCGGTAGAAACACAACACGTTCACATACACGGTTGTCATGTGCACCCTAACTCACCCACCTACTCGCATCAGCCACCACCTGCCACTGCCACTGTGGTATCTGACGTCTGTGCGAGCAGGTGGACAGACGCACACCGGCCCCGCCAACGTGCGCATGTACAACGTCACCATCCAGACCGACCCCTCCGCCACCTCCCGCGCCACGCTGTCGTGCAGCAAGAAGAACGACGCGGCGTGCCTGTTTGTTGGGGAAGGAGGCAACACTGAAGGTGGTGTTGCGCTCACTGCTGTGGTGCGTATATCGGTATATGTGATCCTTATCCCCACGCTGCCCTGCTTCAGTGGCTTTGTGCTCAGTTGGTGGAATTCCTAGGGTCTTGGAGTATCTGTTGGTACCTCATGAAACTGAAGGAATGGGGTAGTCTCACCTGCATGTACTTTACATATGGTGTCTGTTTATGATCGATGCTTCACCCCACCACCTCGTGCGGCTGCTGACGTATGCTACAAACCCCCGCCATCCGCAGAACTTTGACATCACCATGTCAGGTGGCAGTGGCGCGTGTGTGTTTCTGAATGAAGGTCTTGGTGGCATATCCCCTTGGTGCGCACCAAACTGTACTTGACTGCACGAGGTGGTGCTCAACTGCATATCAGCGTATGGCTTTGTTGGACTGCACCCGGCTGCGTCTTGCTGCACCTGCCAACAGCCTCATCTTGGCTGCCACTCCGCAGCAACCACTCACCACATAATTATTATAAATTTATAATGCATGGATGGGTGCCCGGACCAGGACCTGCCTGCAGCGTGACTTGCAGCACGCAGCCAGTCATCCTACCTGCTTGCCTCATGCGGGCGTGCTGTGTGTTCCCAGCTTTAGCTTGCTTATCAGAACTTCGCGGGACTCTAGGGTGCCTTCCAGGGTTTTGTTGCTGTAATGCTAAGACTACACCTCTACCCTCCTGTGGGTCATGCACCCCCAGGTGGACCAATTACATCGTGGGCCATGGGTGGGACAAGAGCCCCAGCCCCACGCGCCGTGATGCGCGCACCACCACCCTGCGCAATCTCAGGCACGTGTGGCGCGCAGCTGGCATGTCTGGCGCTGTTTAGGCAACGGAAACGGTTTAGGTTCGGGTTCATGGTTTCGCACCTGGCGCACAGGCCGTGGTGGGCTGGTGTGTCTTGTATCTGACAGACAGGTGTACGGCTGCATGCACCTCGCACGCCGGCTGTCTGCCTTGAGGAGGAGTGCCCCACAGGCTGCGCCTCACGCACACTTGCGGGGCATGCAACTGCGTTCCATCTCCGCATTCCTACACCTGTCCCACTCCTCCATGCTGCGAACACACCACAGGCTAACAGGGTGCGGCAGCCACGGCATCAAGTTGTCCACCTTTGCACACAACGTGGTCATCGCGGAGAGCGCAATCACGCGCACAGGTGGTGCCGGCGTCGTGGTGGTGTCATCCAACAACGTGCAGGTGATGCCCTGCCATTGCCACACTGTTGCATGGCGTCGGGTGTGCGATTGTGGTCGCAGAAGGATGTCGGGGTTTTGTGGGCGTGCCCAAGGTGCCGTCATGCCCTGAAACTGCACTGCACATTGGCACTGGCACACACGTGACGATACGTTGTGGTTGCTGCACAGATCAACGATAACACGATCACCAGCACAAAAGGCAGTGGCATCATCCTGACGGGTGGCTCCCGGGGTGCTCGCGTGCTGCGCAACACCATCAGGTGAGGCCTGCCTTTGCGTGGGTGCTGTGGTGGTGTTGACGCCGGGCGAGTCGGGTCGGCTGATGACATGAACAGCAGCAGAATGCCGCTTGCTTGCACCCATTTGCCCAGGAGCTGGGGATGTACTTACACCACATCTGCACTGCATGCCACGTGCACCAACTGTCCTGCCTGTACCGCCTATGCCCCCTGTACTGCCTGCAACATCAACACAGGGACGTGGGTGACCGCGGCATGCAGCTGGGGGCGGAGGAGACAGAGCCCGAGTACATGGATGGCGCATGGGCCACAGCCCCCGGCGGCTCGTGGCATGATGCTGTGGGGGCCACGGTCACTGACAACAGTGTGACCAATGCGTGGGGCGCGGGGGTCTTTCTGGCATCTGCCAGGGTGCGTGGGCAGTGAGCTTGGCATTCAGGGTGGTACCTGAAATCTGGACCCTAAACATCAGTCCCTGAGCCAATAACCTTCAGCGTGTGTGCGCATGGCACAGCATGGTTGGGTTGGATCTGAACTGCCTGGAGGCGCTGGTTGTACTTGCCAGGCCTAAGCAGCTGCTCGGCTTGCACAGCTGCATGCCCACAAGGGCGTTCCACATCATCAGCCCCTGGTAAGGTCGCGCTTGGTGCCGGGCCTTGCTTGTCCCTTCCCACACAGGACTGCATCATCACTGGCAATTCACTGGTCAACGTGTCGGCCGTGTCCTTTGGTGCTCTCACCTATTCCGTGTCCCCCAAGCTCATTGCCCCTGACCAGGAGGCCGGTCTGTCCTGCACCAACATCACCTTTGCCAGCAACAAGGTGCAGCCCAACCCCACGCGCGCGCTCGCCGTTGAGTCACGGGTGGTGGCTGCCACCATGGGGGAGTCGGTGTTGGGGGTGGATGTCCCTACGCCAGTACGCACCGCGTGCGTGGGTGTGTCTCCCCCCACATGCCCCGGTGCCCGCCCCTCAGGCAACAGCAGCAGCCCCGGCCACCACCGGCGCACCCTGTCAGCACGGACAGCGTCTGGTGCTGGGGCAGCAGGCAGTGGGGGTGCGGCTGGGTCCCACCGTGCACTACGGGGCGCAGCTGGGGGCAGGCAGTTGGGCGCTGCCACGGAATTCAGCTCCCTGGCAGGTGCTGTGCCAGGTGCTGCTGCAGGCGTGTCAGAGTGGGTGCCGGGCTCAATGGCTTGGGCAGGCGCAGGAGGGGCAGGGGGCCGCGCGCTGCTGCAGTCCATCACTGCACGGCAGTGGGCGGAGCAGCAGGCCGTCCTGCCTGGCTATGCCCCCCGCAACACCGATGGCACCTGCCCCATCTTCCCAGACAACTCGCCCTGGTGCGCGCTGCGCAGCTGCATACGCGATGCGCGCGGATGGTGTGATGCCTGCAGCATGCAATCATCATGCACCGCATAGCTTCAAGCAACTGTGCCGTCTGTCATCACGCGCTCTGCCAGAGACACCCTTTGTGGTGGTCAGACCCACCCTCACTCTCACGCTAAGCTCCATTGTTTTGCTCTGCAAACACAGGAAGCGTGATATCTCCGCCCTCCCCGTGCACCCACGCTCTGATGCCATCAAGCGCATGATTGGTGGCGGCGGCCTGCACCCTGATTTTGGGGGCGGGGAGCGGCGTGGGGGTGGCAACATCCTGTATGGTGAGCTGAGTGGTACAGGGCAGCAGAGAGCAGTGCTGTGCAGTACCAAATAGCCAGCCTGCCAATGAAAGCCATGCACACGTGCTATCTAGTATGGCAGGTGCCTTTGGCACCTTTGTCTTTGTTTATTGCCGCAACGCACAACATGTGGACATGTAATTCCCAGCCACCTAGTCTGCTGGGGTGGACCTGCTGTGATGTGCCTTTGTGCAGGCATCCCCTACGTGACGGTCAACTCCAAGACAGACCCCAGCCTGCTTAAGCCAGTGGTTATCCGATCATCCGGCTTTGGAGATGAGAGCGACCCTGGCCCCATGCCTATCCCTGGTGAGGCAGAGCCTGCACTGTGCGTGCCTCAACCCTATCACTCCAAACCCACATTTGCTGGGCTGAACCGGCACTTGTTCTGAAGGCATGCCTGTTGTAGCAGCACCTGTGGGCCATGCCGTTCAGTTGATGGATAGCCTCTTGGTACTGACTGCTGAGTACTGAGCAGCACGATGCCCACGCGCCATGGCCTTGCATCATCCCTGCACCGCTCTGCAGCTGACGCACCTATCGAGGGGTCGCACCCAACCTGCTCCATGACCGCCTGTGGTGGTGACCGCCACGTGCTGGTAGTGGACCAGGGCACGTGCATGCTGTATGAGGTATGTGTGCGTTGTGCACATTTGAAGTAAGGTTTACTCCCACACATGTGAAGTTCTTGCAGCTGCTGCCACTGTCGGTGCTTGCCACATACGGCACGTAAGCACCACATGCATGCCTGACGCTGTAGTGCCTGTACCGCTTGCCACCTCCATGTCACAGCTGTACGTCGGGCAGTACGACTCAGCGCGCAACCGCTGGCTGGCCGACCAGAGCTCCGTGTTCAACCTGACCAACAACCGGCTGCGGCCGTACGGGTGGACCAGTGCAGATGCCGCAGGACTACCCATCTTCCCTGGCCTGGTGCGTGAATGAGACCGCTGACTGATGTGCTGAGCCTCACATCTTGGTGAGACACTGCCTGAGTTCCACTGAGTACTGCCATTGCACATGCGCCCGCCACGCCATGCTCTCCCTGCTGATGCTGCAGTGCCTCCTGCCATGGGCCCCTGCCTTGCCGGCCCAACAAGCAACAGCAGATCTTGGCATTGAGAAAATAATGCGCTCCATCCCATTCGCTCGCCAAAACTTGTTGTACTGCTGCACTGCTGTGCTGCTCAGGTGCTGTACGATGACGTGGTGGTGCGTGGGGAGATCACACGCGCCATCCGCTTCACAGGGCCCAACTCTCGCGCCGCGTACGAGCCGCCCGCCACCCACTTCGCGACCCAGGGTGACTCCAGTGAGTCAGCTGGTTGCCATGATGAAGCGTTGCGGCAGGTCATCTTGATTCTGGGTGATGGATGACCCGGCAGTGACTGGGTGTCTTGCCACCTGGCAGGGGGCCTTCCAGCTTTGCAGTGTCAGACCACAGGCTGCATGTCCCAGATGGTCGGCCACCTCTCATGTTCCCCATCATGTGACTGACCTTGCTGCTGAGTCTACCTCGAGCTGCCCTTCTTCTACCCTGCCCATGCCGTGGCCGGAACCCCAGAAGTGAGCCTGCTCCAGAACCCCTGGCTCTACTCCCTGTGGCATATGCAGGTGACCCGGACGCCCCTTGGATGGGGATGCGCGTGCGCGTCAAGTCCTCATTCAATTGTGAGACGCAGCTGCGCTCGGGCGTGGCCAAGGTCATCTGCCGCGGCCTGAAGAAGTACGGCATGATCTTCGCTGACAACGGCTCACCATGGTTCATGACAGGGGAGGCGACCACCAGGTACTTGCCGCTCAACAAAGGCGTGCAACTCATGGTGCTACACGCGAATGCTGCAGCACCACTGAAACATCCACACACGCTTCAGTGCTGATGGTGTTGAACTCTGAGTTGGCACAGAGGGTGGATCACCGGCATCAGCCATGTGCGCATACCATGGAGTGGTGCCAGACCCCATACAGCTCCACTGTGCTGATGCGTCCATGAGTGCAGGTGGGCGCCCTACCTGGACGACCTGGCAGAGTTGGGTGGCATCACAGCTGCTGACATGGAGGTGCGGGGTACTGCTGCGAGTGCATGGCTTCATGTCAGAGATGTGGCATGCCCACCCTCCTTCCATGTGTGCTGGCTTCTTGGGGCCGCAGTGGGCTGTGTACACCAGCCTGGCACACACCAAAACAACTCCATCCTGTTTGACCCTGTGTGCAGGTGGTTGACACAGGTGGATGCCAGTGCCTCAATGCACCCTGCACCCTGCTGTCATGCTCGGGAAGCAATGGTGCGATGTGCACCACTTTCAGCATCGAGCACCTGCTTGGCATGTGCACTCGGCTGCCCTGAGATGTGCTGCATCCCCTACATTTGTTCTTCACTCCTGCGCCAACCCCTTATGATGGTGACTGCTGTATTGGTCGCCTGCTTGCCCCAAATGTTGTTATGCTGTCATGCTACCGGCAGGCGGCGGCGGGAACAATGGTGGAGGTGGGGACGATGGCAGCAACGACACCCCCGTGATCACCAATGCATACTACCCAGGTGTAGCCAACTGGACGCGCGACATCTCTGCGTCCAACAATGCGTACGCCACCACTTCTGGCGGCGCTGCACAGTGAGCCTCCATTCCCTGAAATGCATTTCCACCTGCTGTGTGTCTAATCTGGCCTCGATCATGACCACAGCGTTTGCATTGCGTTGCTGCATCCGCTGCATCAAATGGCTGTGGCCCTGTTGCCATGAATTCGGACGACGAGTGGGCCGGCACTAGGGGCCTCACAGCAAACAAGAGGTGGTGTGCATTCACAGCCTGTACTGCTGAACCTTGAGCGGTACAGCAGTAAACTGCTGTCCTGCCATGTCCCGGTGCACTTGCAGGTTTGTGGACCGGCGCGCTCCCGGTGGCTTTGGGCCAGGCGGCTTTGCTGACTGGGTCAAGTTCTCGGGGGAGAAGGGGTCCCGGCAGGGCCTGCGCAAGGCGACCTGAGCTGGTCATGGCGCCGTGTTGAGCGGCACCCACCCCAGCAGCTTGAAACCCATTGGGGGTCACCCATCATTCCAGCTGCGGGGGGGCAGAGGCTTTTATGACACTGCCGGCCTTGCCCTGCGCCTGCAGGAGTGTGCTTATGTTTGGATTTGTGTGTGTGTGGAAGAGTTGTCAGTGGGCACTGCTGACCATGCTTGAACAACGCCATAGGTCATGACAGCTGCTGATTTGCTTTGTTTGGGCCATGCATTGCGCTGGCCAATCACAGTGCATATTTGCCTGTGCAGTGCAACAGTATTCAGACCACATCCAGGACAGTGACCCACTGAAGGAGGTGGGATCAATGCACACGCCTGTGGGATTTGCTAAGAGTTTGCTGCACTGGACACTGTACATGACTGCTGGGGGCTGCCTTATGCACCTGAGATGAAAACCTCCCATGCTAGCATTGTTTTCTGAAAGCACAGGACACTTGTACAAACGCTTGGGGTTTTTGAGCTTCATGATCATGATCATTTGCATCATTACATGCTAAGCCCCCTTACTGCTTTTTTTTATCATCTCAAACAGTCTTGCCATGAAGGCTGCGGTTGCTGCGGTTGCTGCGGGTGCACCTTGTTCAACTGCACTTCACAGGCGTTTGGCTGCTCATGATGACATGCATGGCTGGCTGTTGCTGACGTGGATGCTACAAGATTGCATGCTGCTGATTGTGCACGTTTCTGTGGAAGGCGCTCATGCATGGCTGTAAAGACATGAGCTGTCTGACGCTGATGCGCATGGCCTGCTTCTATCGTGCATGGCCACATCTTGGTGTGTTTTGTACAATCGCACGGCGGCCGCTGTACCGGCAAGCAGTGCTAGTGGTGCTGGGCTCAACACCCAGTTGCTGGTTACATGGGTATTGGCTGCAGCACCTGCATTGCACCTGCGCAGCCTCATCCAAAGCCACTCCTCACTGATGACTGTGACAACTCTCTCTTAAAGGGTCGCTGGACATCCCTTCAGCTTGTAAACAAATTTTGACAATGCAGACCCAGATGCGCACTGGTGCGTGTTTAGCAGGCGTTAGGTCTACTTCCGAAATATGGATCTGAGCCATCGATCTGCCCGCATTGCAGGCCTTCGCACCACCCGCGGCGCTGCCGTGGCTGCTGTGCCCCGCACCCGTGCTAGCCGCGCCCGTACTGTGCGCGTGGAGGCCCGGAAGGTATGCCTTCGAGGCATCACTATCGTCGTCACGGAACCAACAGTTAACGCGTCTGCGTGCTGTTATGATACTGCAGGTGGCACTACTGGGCGCTGGTGGTGGCATCGGCCAGCCTCTGGCTCTGCTGCTCAAGGTGCGGCCCCATCATCACTACCAACCTGTTGGCTGTTTAACAGCGCGAATACAGGATGCTAAAATGAATTTCAGGATGCACAGTGCAGAGCGCATCAAGGACTCACGGCACTGGAAACGTGCTCTTGTGCAGATGAACAAGCTCGTCACCGAGCTGGCTCTCTACGATGTGGTTGGCACCGCTGGTGTTGCTGCAGACCTGTCGCACTGCAACACTCCCGTCAAGGTAGGTGCCACCAGCTGACCATGTTCAAGGCAGGGCGCATGCCGAGAGCACGCAGCCAGAATGGACCGTGAGTGAAGGGTGTAGGAAGTTGCTGGGTGCTTTCTTCCGGGGGAAAGATCATGGGCAGCATGCATGGCATGGTCTACCATGCAGGTGACTGGCCACACTGGCGCTGAGGAGCTGCCCAACGCGCTGAAGGGGGCGGAGCTGGTGCTGATCCCCGCCGGCGTGCCTCGCAAGCCGGGCATGACCCGCGATGACCTGTTCAACACCAACGCAGGTAGCGCAGATGATCCAAGATACTTCGGAGATATGGCCGGACTTTGCATATATTCCAATTATGAGCTGGCACGTGTTCGGTTGCTGAACGTAATCGCAGGCATCGTGCGGAACCTTGTGGAGGGCATCGCCAAGCATGCCCCTGGGGTAGGTGTCTTGCTGGCGCCATGCAAGCATATTGAACTGTGATGTAGCAATTGAGGACCCGCAAAACTCTTCATTTTTTGGGTTGATTGCTTATGGAAAATGATACCATGCAGCCAAAGGGGTCACTGGCCAGTGCCATACGGCAGTGCTTATGTCGGAGTTGGGCTCCATCTCCTCATTTGCATCATGCAGCATGGCACAACTCAATGCCTTGTTGCTCCTGCGACCCCTGTGAACCCTTCCCCTTGACCATGCTGCAACTAAGCGAGGCGTGCAACTTCAGCAGAGTTGCCTGGCGGCATGCATGTACATAATGTTGCATTCCCCCTGCCAGCATGCGTAAACTGCAGAAATAGAGGACCTGGATGCACTAAACGCACACTCTTTCTAAACTATGCTGCCGGATGCCCTGCAAGGTGCATGTACCCAAGCGAGATGTGCAACTTCAGGCAGCATAATGTGTTTAATGCATAACCCTTGCCAGCGCGCAAAAACTGCACAATAAGAGGAGCTGGATGCACTAGGCGCACATTCCTTCTATCTGGTTGCGCTGCCGGAGGCCCCTGCAGTACATCGGAGCTGAAGGGTGCTGCAAGACGCGAAATGGATTGACCACGCCTCGAAGCGCTATCGTGAACAGCCCAACTTCTCACACAGAGCATCTCGCCTCGAACAAACACCACAGCCGCTGCGTCGTACACCAGCACTAGCGACTGTGGGAGTATCACAAGAGCACTTTGCAGCCTTGGAGGTCAGATTGCACTGAGCTGGCCTGCCACGATCTTGCAAGGAGAGATGCCTGCATTGCGTGCTGACGGCTTACTACTATGGTGTCTTGTGCACATAGCTGCACACATGTAATAAAGACAGCCCATACAAAGCAACTGAAGCAACAGAAGCGACGTTTACGTGAACATGTTCTAATCGAGCGAGTTGGCTGCAACGTGGTTGAGGTTGTGGGCATGGGCGCCCAGAAAGATTGCGTAGGACAGGCCCACACTTGTCATTCAGACTTAGGCTGTAAGAAAGGCCCCTCGCCCGATATTTACACGACCGACCCATGAAGCCCTGCTTTTGCCCGAGAAGTCTCGGGCTTTCAATGTAAAGCCCTAGTGCAAGGCTCACATTCTCTTGAGCCATGGAAGAGGCTTCAGATGATTGGGAGCATGTTTCTACAAACATGAGCAGGCCAACCTCAGTCAGCTCCATCATGCCATGGCCAAATGACATCAACACGCCAAGCACATCCCCCACACCCCTCTTAAGTCCTGCCAAGGCGCCGCTACCCAGCAGCAAGTCCGGTGGCGCTGCTAGCCCCAAAGAAATGTTGTATCAAGGTGTGTGGCCTGCGTGGTGTTTGCGTGGTATGGTGCATCGTTGAATGCATGCATCATGCAGCACACGTGCGCGGCCCGTGCCTTCCCTCGGACTACTTGCCGTAGGGTGGTGCAGCACTGGCATTTCAGCATGATGCGCTTGTCTGCTGTGTGCAGACGCCCATGACCAGCTGGTGCAGGTGCGGCTGCTGTGGATCTGTGGCCACCTCAACCTGCTGATCCAGGTTGGGCAGCTAGCCGCAATCCAGGTGGAGGAAGGTGCTGCTGGAGAGCCGCTGCTGTACAAGCAGCCGACATCCCCGCCACTAGCTCGCAGCGTGCTGACCTCCCCAGCTGGCAGTGCAAGCTTGCCGCTGGAGGCTGTGCCCGAGGCTGCCACGCCCACTGAGGCTATCACCCCAGCAGCTAAGGCGCCCAGCAAGTCCCAGGCTGCAGATAACTTGTTTATGCGGTTCGTGCGGTCACTGCCACTGTTGCCTGTGTTTGGGGCAGTCGCATTGGGGCTCTTGTGTACGCTTGCTGCACACCACCTGTTGGCCAACCGCCCCACAACTCACACAGCCAACAACAAGGCGCGGTGTGAGGCAGGCGTCTGAAACTGGCGCTAGAACTGGCTTGCAAAGTCCAGGATCGCATATATGGTCTGTACTTGCTGTGTATGCTTCTGGCTGAGCAGCCAGCGCTGCCTACAGTGTGACGTGATCTGGTGGCGTGCACATGTCTGCATGCAGCAGGAGCCCATTTGTCCAACATTTCAAAGCGGCGCAGGTGTTTGGGAGGGATGGTAACCATCAAGACATTTTGATCAGTGCTCACTGCTCACACTGGTGTTGATGGTGGCTGAGCTGGTGTTGATGATGAGCAAAGGAGACACAAAAGTTTGTAACAATCAGCGCACTGCCCAAAACACGTACCCTGCGAAAAATGGTGGCATTGGCCTGACTCTGCTCTCGCAGTGGCATGTGTTACACATGGTACCCAGCTGGTGTCCTCGGAGCAGCACAGCAGAGCTTCAAAATCAAGTTCCAAACGCAGTCTGCGCAATGGGGCATGCTGAAACTACTGGCAGGTGAACAAACCAACTAGTGCCTGCTGTTATTCAACTCCTGCAGGAGCTAGCCAATCGGTTGTCGTGCAACAGGTGCAAGAGAGGCAGACACCGGTGCTAGTGGCGCTGCTGCGGCTGTAAGTGGTGTGGGTAAGGGTGAAAGGGGTGTTGGTGCTACAGGTTGTGCTGAAGCCGCTGCCACAGCTGCAGCATGTGCAACTGTGGGTGCCGTTGATTGTGTAGGTGCTGGCATTGCAGCAGGAGCAACCAGCGCAACAGGTGCCACAGGGTTGGGAGCTGCCACTGACGCAGCAGCCGCTGCTGGAGCTGCAGGCGCTACAGCTGCGGGCGCGAGTGCAGTTGCAGTCGTTGTGGCATGCAGTTTGCCAGCATCTGTAGTGTGTGGTGCAGCTGATACAGCAGGTGCCGGTCCTATCGCAGCAGCAGGGGCCAAGACAGCTGCCTGTGCTTGCGGTGAGCCATATGTGCTGACCAGCGACTTTAACTGCTCGAATGTAAGCTGGCCCTTGCCAGTTGTGTCAGCCTGCATGCATAGAGGAGCATGAAAACATGACCATCACTTATTGCAGCAAGAAGCACCATATATTGCCTGCAACCATGGACCGGTGTGGCAATGCACCATGCGCCCTTGGCCTGAAAACAACAGAAGACAGCAGGTGTATGCAATTATGCATACCTGATAGAGGTAGCTGCTGATGAATCGCTGTTCGTCTGAAGTTAAACCAGGGATCTGAGCAACAAGGGCACAGATTTCAGTGTGGTCTAATGTTCCGCTCTTGTTCACGTCAGCCTCCTGAAAGTATTTCCCGATGATCTGCTCGTTGTCTGTCAGGTATGTGCGCAGGCATGCCATCAGAGCAGCTGCAGAGTCATCACGCCCAGTGCGTACCTGCCATGCAGCAGCAGGTTGGACAGCAGCACTCTCTGGTTAGTGGCAGCTCACTCATTTGCTTGATGGAAGTTAGCAAGACCACTGTTGCATGCATTGGATCATTATGCTGCAGACAGAGGTTATGAAAGGCTGGTCATGACACAACATCAATATCTCAATATATGCATTCTCACTGCTGCAGCTACGGCCTTGTTGCCCTCCAGGCACTGCAGGAACTCAGCCAGTGTGACTTGCGCGTTGCTGTCCAGGTCCATCATTGCCCGGAAGTGTGCACAGTCCAGATCTGATGCACTAGGCACTTGCTCCTTGACCATGGTCACAACCTGCAGGCAAGGAATGAGACTAGCAGCCTGAGTCAGTGTCTGCTATCAGTCATTGCTCACAGTTTGAGTGCAGTACAGGGCTGCATGAGTCCCCCACCTGGTCTTGAGCCAGGAATCCCTTTTTGGCTGCATCGTATTTTGTGAATACATCACTCAGCGACAGCTTTTGAGCGGCCACTGCATCTGTGAACCGTGAAAATATGTCCTTGGGAGGTATTTGGGGGAGGACACCTGACACTGGAGCAGCTGCCTGTGGTGCAATCGGCACCAGCGCGCTTGATGGCGGTGGGCCAGGTGGTAGCGGCGCACTGTACGCTGTTGCAGGCAGTGGTGGCAGGAGGCCTGTGTCCACTGGCACTGCTCCTGGGGGCTGAATACCCAGCAGCTTAGTGCGGTCAAAATAAATGTCAAGCCCCCTGATGGTGGACGTGATGATAGAGCATGCCCCTGTTGTGGGTTCGTCCATGAAGGTGGACAGCTGGTAGCCCCCCAATGCGTCATCCGCTGCTGCAAACGGCACAGCTGTAAGCCGCCACAATTCCCGCAGCAGTGCTGCCCCATCTCGGGGTGCCTCCACAACACGGCAGCCCAGGAAATCCACTCGACGCCCGTCGGCGACCCCGTTGGGTGCAACACAGCCTGCCAACACCCGCCAAAATTGCGCCAGCTCGCTGCTCGCCCCGGGCCCTGACAGCTTATCTGCACTGGTCGTCTGCCCCTCTAACAGTGCCACAGAGCCAGGCTTGTTGCCTGGTGCCACCACCGCCACCGATGTAACCTTACCGGATGGCCCCAGTGCCTTCTTGATGTACCGCAACAACTCTTGCAATGTGAATGTTTTCCAGTCATACACCACAACAGCTGCATTTGGCAGTGCTGCTTCTGCAACCTTCATCGGTTGGTGCACCCTGCAAATCACAGTGACACCACATTAGTGGCTCTACAATGCCATGAATGTGCACCGCAGAAATGCAGGCATACTTGGCAAGATTTGTGAATGTCATCATGCCATCCATCTCCATGAACTGCTCACCTTGAAGAAATGAGGATGAGACGCTCGTACAGCGGCGCATGCGGTGGCCGTGGGTTTGACGTGTACGGCATGAAATTGACCGGCACAGATGGTGAAAGCATGATGCCAGGAGGAGGCAGCCCATATTGTTCCCAAGGTGGAACAGGCGTGCCGTACATGTCACTTGGTGGTAACCCTGAGCAGCAGAAGCAGATTACAAAACAGCGCTGCATGCATTCAGCAAGCTTACATGCCAGCAGTGCTGCACCTTTTTTGTGGCCACATGCACACGGCTGCCGCATTGTAGTTGTTGAACCTTACCCGCAGGGAGCATTGGGGGTGGTGGCAAAGGTGATATGGCCACGGCCTTAGGGTCCATTATCCCACGCTCCATGTCCTACGACCGAGCATTCAGCACATGTGCTGTTCCACATTGCAAGGCACTTCCGCTTGCAGCGTCACCCGCATGAGCCTGTTGGCTAGGAGATAGACTATGCACTGCATGGGGCACACCTTTGCTTCTGTGCCGTGCTCTGGGGCAACCTTGGTGTTGGCATCCCGCTTCCTCTTGCATGCCAGAACCACGATAACAATGATGGCTATGAGCAGAAGCGCGCCCACCTGTGAGCGAGTCAGGCAGGCAGAATTCACACCATGGTGCAAGTGGCCGCATGGCATGCAAGTCGCTGAAAAGGCCACATCAGCCTGTACATGGTTGCTGACTTATCTGACAGCTTTTGCACCCACCGTGCAGCCAGCAGCCACCATGGCCCTGAAAAGCATGCATCGCATACGCACATATTATGAGCAGTTGCAGGCAAGGTTGACCAGCAAGCAAGCCCACGTGCAGTCAACAGACGCACCATTTGAATGTCGGGTTGCTGGTGATGTTGCTGAGCAGGCTGCGCGAGTGAAGCCCTGCATAACCCATGGCAAATGTTGCATGTACAAGTCAAGAAACATATGCCCGCCTCTGCTGGCAACTGCGCCACATACCATGACCTTCAAGCTTCTCCCAAGGCCTCATTCTGAGCTCAACAAAATGTGCGGTGCAATGTGCAGTGAAACCGATGATGGCTAGCCTTAGTAGTATAGGCAGCTGGACACGTCATGATAATCCTTAGCTACATCATGCCGAGCAGGCCATGGAAGGAACACTGAGAAACATCACAGACCCATTGAAATATTGATATTTGTAGGGTTTACAGCAAGCAATCCCCTTTAAGGAGCCTTGCAGTTGTTTACTGCAGCAAGTGTCTGAGCCCAGCGCCCTGCCCATCAGCTGATATCTGATCTTTATGCATATGAGTTGGTGGATATGCTAGTCGGTATGCTCGTTTGGCAGGAACATTGCATCGAAGCAATGAGATGGGCCGCAAGTGGTTCCTCAAACTCCACCTTTATGGCGGTGTTTCTGTGACGTGTCTACTTGAACTGCACTACACGACGTTCTTTTTTTACTTGTGAAGTTGACATGTGGGGTGTTCATAGGTGCAGCTTGTACATGGGCACGAGCTATTTGCCGCGGATCCGCTAAGTCAGCCTCTGCTCAACGTGGCGGTATCCGGAAGACCTTACGGGCTGCAAGCAGGATTACAAGCAGGACGGAAGAGGGCAGGAGCATCCCCACAGCAAAGCAAGCGGGAGTATCTAGATGAACATGGCGCCATGCAAGCACCCGCATGAGCTTGCTTGACGCCACAGCATGCAGCAGTGGGAACTTGATCGTTCAGCACTGCTGGTGGGAAATCCAGGCTCGCCTGTGCTGCGCACATCTCAGTCCTCAGCAGGAGCAAGCAGCTCACAGAGCAACTCAATCAGGCGAAAGACCAGCAGCCCACAGCGGGGTCTGCAAGGCGGGACGTCTGCGCCTGTGCTCAGTGCCACGCCACATGAACTAAAGCGGCCCAAGACAGCAGGGGCCCGTGCTGGTGGTGGTGCAGGCGTTGTGGGCCCTGCACGCTCCTCCGCACATGCATATACAGTCAGCCGGGCGCTGCCACCATCACTGGCAGTGTTCGCATCACGCAACTTATCCTTGCGCCTCAGCTGCTCGAGTGGCCCGGCGCCAGATGCCCGCATGCCTACAACGCAGCTAGAAGAGGCTGTCCAACACAGCAATTTGCGTGTGTCATCACCAGTGCTGGAGCTGGACACAGTGCCATCACAGCTCTCGGTCGTCAACGTGGAGTTTGAGCAGGATTTTGCAGCTGCCACAACAGCCAATGCCTCTGTACTGCAAGTTATAGATGTGGCACCGATGCGCCGCAGCATAGCAGGTACACCATGGGTTAGCACTGGTGAGATGAGCACACAAATGCCTGCACCCCAGCCAGCATTACAGCCTGCTGCTGATCCAGTCACAGACAACGCGTTCCACACAACAATGCCCACACACTTGCCAGCTGTTGCACCGATTGCGGAGCCAGCCACTGCCCCAGCTCTGGTGCCTGTTATGCTTGGCCCTGGCCACGCATGGGGGAACAACCACGACCCCATGCCTGCGCCAGCTCAAGCCACAGACGCAGCTGCTACAGAAGGAGGTGTGCTGGTGGACATGCATGGGCACGTAAAGGTGCTGCCTGGTGGTGGCATACTGGATCATTCTCGCTCCCCAGATCTGTTCAGCATGCATGGGAGCGGGGACGTAGAGCCATGGTCGCAGGAGGCTTCTGCCTGGCCCCTGCTGCGCCAGACAGCTGAGGTGTGCAGGGTATGGTATTGTTTGCGCCTGCGCATTGCTCTCTGTAATGAGCTGTGCCCTGTTGTTACCTCTGCAGCGCTTACCTCTACATAAGTGCACCCATTTATTCTACCTCAGAATCGGCCCTGGCCATGGCTGCACACTGCAGGACGGACCTGAGCATGCCAGTCC
Source organism: Haematococcus sp. NG2 (assembly GCA_004335575.1). Taxonomy (NCBI): domain Eukaryota; kingdom Viridiplantae; phylum Chlorophyta; class Chlorophyceae; order Chlamydomonadales; family Haematococcaceae; genus Haematococcus; species Haematococcus sp. NG2. The sequence continues at coordinate 1,189,490 of QAXD01000187.1, forward strand.
TCGCAGCAGCCCTACACAATCCCTTCGCCACAAGGTCCCCTCTGCCATTAAGTCCCTACCTCACACAGCTGCTGGTGCACCACCAGCACGCCCTGCATCAGCTCAGGTGGCACGCTCCCCCCTGCTGCTGGCCGCTGAAGCTATGCCTGCGAAGGCGCTAGCCGCCAAGCCGGTAACACACCGCTCACTGTCTCTGCAGGTGACATCAGCTGTGCAGCCTGCAACGGCTGGAGGTACTGATAGTAGAAGCAGTCCCGGCTCACCAAAGCGGCAGCTGCTCCTTGAACATCCACAACAGAGGCAGCTGGCAGCAAGCACCAGCCTGGAGCCCCCTACTTCACCAGCCTCTCACCGCCCCATCTCTGCCATGCTGCGCCCCAACTTACCCCTGGCACAACCCGCAGCAGCACTGCAGCCAGACGTGGTGTTACACACCATTGCTGATGGTGGCAGGCCTCAAACCTTTCAGCGCCCGGCTTCTGCCACGTTGCGTGCAAGATCTCCAGGTGGTGCTGGTCCACGTCAGGCCCTGCATCCATATGTGCCAGTGCCTGCACCAGGGCCATCACTGTCACAGGGATCAGACGCTGAACCAGGAATCAGCCAGAAAGTGGTGCTGGGGCACTCCCTGCTTAAACCCCGTGCAGATGTAGCAGCCATAACTTATTCCACCACTTTGGAGGCAGTGGATCAAGCGCTGTCGATGCTGCGGCAGCTGCAGGGGCCCCCTGGTGCTGTTGTGCACAATGAGCAGATCAATCAGCCGCCACGCATCCAGCGTCCCAGCACCTATGACAGGGTAAGCGGTTCGTTTGAGCACAACGCGTTGACAGCAGTGGTGCATTGCGCATGACAAGTCCTGCTGGCAGTATTGGTGCCTGCACGTCAGTCCTGTATCCATACTCACAGTCTCACACTGTAACTGTAATGCTGCATCACACCAATTATGACACGATGCCTTTGCAGGTGTTGCTGTTCGGTGCAGACACCGTACTGTCCTCAGCACCTGCTGGATGTGAGCAGCCGCCGCCGCAGCAGCACTTGCAGCAGCTGCAAGAGAAGCAGCCAACACACGGTTCATCTGCTATTGGCAGCGCTGCCGAGGCCAGTGCAGCCCCTTCATTTACCTCAACGGCTGATAGTGGCGTTATCCAGAGGCCATCCAAGTATGCTGTGCACACGATGTTGGATGCGCTTGAGGAGGGTGAGGCAATGCACATGCTGCGTGAGCAATGGTTGACGCGCGATGATGCGCGTGCAGCCCTGCTCAGCCCTTCTGCACAGGGGTTCCCGGGCTTGCGGCTGTCCACAGCACCTGCCAAGATAGGGTACCAGCATGCTTGTGGCAGCACCTCACTGCTACACAGCACAGCCGCAGGTTCGCCACATGTGTACTCATCCCTCGCGCGGCCAGTGACAGCTCCTGCGCCAGAGCTGTCAGAGCACCAACAACAGTATCAGCAGTGTTCGCAGTACAGGCTGCAGCAGCCAGCTCCTGACATCTTATTTTGGGACCTTGAAACATCTATGGTCAGCGTTACAAAGCCTAGCACCGACAGCCCGCGCAGGCCTTCGTCGTTGGGCCGTGAGCATGCCCCAAGAATTGAAAAGTTCAGGTACAGTATGGTATTTTCTACTGCCAGGCAATTTGCACAGGACATTTTCGGCACCGCACTGGCTGAGGTACAGCCCAAAACCTTGGTGTTGTGACCAGTGATGGGACCTGTCCAGACAATCATGTACTAACGCATAACGGCCCCCGCAGGGCAATGCACAGACCATCTGCACGGCGTACGCCGCCAAGGCTCAGCACGTATTCAACATCACACCCAGCAGCCCAACCATCTGCACTGCAAGTGGCTACGTCTGTGCCTGCTGATCTGAGCAAAGCTCTCAGCTCAGCGGTTCTGGGGCTGCCGAAGTGGGCAGACAACATGCCAGAGCCACCACAAGTGCCTGCTGCGTGCAGAACAGTTCTGTCGCCGACGGTCAAAAGGGAACTGAACCTCAAGTATGACAAGTGGCGGAGGACGCTCATGGTGAGCTGTTGAATCCGTTTTGCGCACTTATGATCCAGCGTCCATCCTGATTAAGAGCTGCTCCTTGGTGTTTGGTTGCAGCCGCTGAAGGAAGCAAAGAATGAGGTTGAGGTCGAGGCTGCTGCGCAACGTGCCATAGGCACCGCTGCTGGCTGCCGTGGTTGCGCATCCTCGCCGCTGCCGCGTGCTGCCTCCCAACACCCCAGCACATCTAACACAAGCATTGTCCTGCGGACCACCCGAGGCCACCTGTTCAAAGGTCCGGTTGGGCTGCAATCGATGGCCCTCCCACCCGCTGGAAGTATGCCAGCATCACCTGCGCACGCGTCAACTCCTCAAGGGCTGTCCGCGCATGGGCTCAAGCTTTTGGTGGGCAACGCGCATACCTAGACACTGTAGAGCCGGTCCATCGTCTTCAACGCGTTCAGTGCATGGCGGCACAGGGGCTGCTCCAACCTTGAAGCGTCTGGAGCACGGCCCTCCGTGCACACGGCAGTACCCCCCCCCCCCAAAAGGATTTGAAATCTCTTGTGATGACTGGCAGTACGATACCCATGTCATTGTTGCAGGTTGGGCTGCATCGGCTTGACTGCTCCTGCATGAAGGTCTGGATCAGACCCAAGCTCCAAAACGTCAGCACCAGGCGTTGCTTACATCTGTCCATATGTCTGTACTGTTAAACATGACTAAAAGTTGTTGTTGCATTTGAACAGCCTCAAGTTTGGGTTGGCAATGAAGGAGATCGCTTTGTTTGACCATATAAATGTACGCATAATAAATAAAGAAGTATATTATCAACCATCTCACGTTCGGCGGGTTCAGTTTCCCTGCTCAACTGTCAACCACCCCCCAAACACATTAGCGTAGGAATATGCAGATTCAGAGTTTATTTAGGAACACAAGGTGACCCCGGTACTTCGAGGCCATGGGATGAAATTTCCAACTTCGATGGTCGTCAGGACGCCCAATACGAAACAATGAGAGAGGTTTATTACGACCCAGGTTGCCCTTGAGCAGCGCTGGAACTCAACCAAATTTGGTCGAATGGAGCGCGAGCCTGGAAAGGAGAGGTTAAAGAAAACACTACGTGCTCTTGAACGGGTGGATGCCTCTCCACAACGGCCCCCCGCTCATGTTGATCAGGTGTGGCCAGGTCTTTTTGACCAGTTGTTATGCACATAGTGGTAAGCACTAGTGGTAAGTGGAGGCACTTTGCATGGGGTTCCTGGTGTTTACATGTTATCATGGATGTCCGCCTGCATGCATGGCCCCTTTGCAGTCGATCCCCTGGGGACTGGCCTTCCAGGTTGCTGTGCAGCGTGAGGCCGCGTCTGTGAAGGTGCCACCTGGGACACTGAGCCCAGCAGAAGGCAAGCACCGAGTGCAACAACCCAGCCCAAAGGCGCTGCAGACAAGGCGCACAACAGTGCTGCCCACGAACGGCCATGGCCTAGCCCCATCACCTGACCCGTTCAATCGCTCTGCTGCTGGTGTACCGTCAACTGTCGAACTTTCATGGCGTGCATCAGTGGCTGCCACACCAGCAGCGAAAGCAGCACCTCCCTTTGCAGCCGCACTTGAGGTGAAGCTTGCCGGCCATGACAGTGCTGCCACAGGAACAGTAGTGCAAGGCTTAGCCGAGGCTGCTGCTGCACAGACTTTGGCAGTTCCACCTGGGTGGCGTGACAGACGTGGCGTAACAGGTAGTGCACTCCAGCTGGAGGAGGCGCCCGCATCATTCTGGGCAACCATTGCTCCAGATGTGCACCATGAGATCCTACAATACTACGGGGGTGCTGACAAGGGTGGTCAAGGTGCATCCCTTGCGACATTCCTTCGCCAGATGAAGGGCAAACAAGCAGATGTTCAGGCATCAGTAGTGACTGGGGCTTATTCCACTGCGGCTGCTACCATCTCACCGGAAGAGCAACTGGTTGGCATCCCCCGTAGTAAGCACATTCAGGCCACAGAGCTGCGCGATAAGGTATCATCTATGGCAGCAGGCCTGGGCGAGCAGGCAGGCATCTTTGCTTCACCATCAGCACGGTACGTGCGTGAGCCTCCGTCTGTGTGCATCGTGCCACCATACAAAGGAATTGCCAGCAGCAACCTTCATTTGGCTTCATCATTGCTTGGCTTGATGTGCAGTACACCAGGAGAGAAGGCACAATCGCGCTGGCGGTTGAATGATGGCAATTGGGAGTGGCGTCCATGCACCGTTGTTTCTGTTTCCTCAGATGGGGCATCCTACGCCATTCGATGGGATGCCACAGGTGCGAGCATCTGCACATCTGTGATTGGGTACGAACGCCAATGGTCCAGGGTGTGCTTCAGCATGGACCTGACATGTGCATGCCATGCAGGTGCCATCAAAACTGTGACACGCCTCAACATCCTGTTCGAGGGTGAGACAGAAGAGTCCTTGGCATCCATCCGAGAAACTGCGCTGCAGCAGCAGGCGCAGGGCAAGACGCTGGCACAGCATCGCGATGCTATGGAGGCGCTGCCTGCATCAGAGGCGCCCATTCTGCCACCATACATGGTTGAAACCATCATGGCACGCGTTGGTGGAAAGGAGGCAAAAGAGCAGCACGCAGCGACGCCTGCAGAAATGCAGGCAGAGGCCAGCTCCATCTCCAGGCGTGCTGCGTCTCCTACCACAACAAGCAGGATGCCTGCCTCCCAGATGTTTCTGCACTTGAATCGCCTTTCTGTGGAGCAGCATGTCGGCCTGGCACCTCCTATGTTCCTGCCTGAACATCTCACTGTGGCCTCGGGAAGCAGTTCAGTAACTCCATCACATGTAGGCATGCGCACCAGCATGTTTGGTAAAGATGTACCTCCAGCTGCGGTTGCAGCTGCAATTGCAGCAGCCAAGCGCTTTACAGGGTGGCGGCTGGGTGTGGATGCAACATGGCACAAGGTCGCATTCTCAGATGCAGCCAGCAAGCTGTCTGGAGCGCTTCAGGATGCTGCTGCTGAGTTTGCTATGGAGCACAACAGGCTTGCATACAAAGCAGCGTATGCAAAACAGACAGGCATGCAGATGCCAGGCAACCTGGGGGAACTGCAGATGCAGCTGAAGGATGTGGGCACCAGCGAACCTGGTTCTGCAACCGCTGTGATTTCTTGGTCCAAATCTGCAGGCCGGCGGCGCACCGGGGCAATCACTGCGTCACTGGTCCAGCCACGCAAGCCAGTACCAGCACGTGGCACAGTAGATGTTCTTGGCCCCACATCATCGTGGCTGGACGAAGCAACACACCCAATGCCTCAGCAAACACAGCTGCACGCTCCATTGCAACAGGATGCTGAAGAGAAGCGAGAGGCGGGCGCTGCAGGTGCAGATGATGGGCAGGAAGGAACAGTGTGCAATTGTGCCGCAGAAGAAGGCATTCTGCCTGACAGGGAACACACGCAGGCAGCACCACCTGGCAGCTCTGATGGGGCAGCATTGTCCGGTCAGGCAATTGACCCAGTTCTGGGTGTGGCCGCATGCAAGGAGCCGCAAGCATCGCCAGCATCAGCAGGCAGCGCAGCGGAGGCAAACGAGCCGCCAACAGCCTACGCTGCAGATGAACAGGACGGCCAGGAGCCCACTGCACACAGCAGACCACCTGCTGCAGGATGCCAACAGGACGCCACAGCCGCCTTGCCAATTACAGCAGCAGGGTTGGGAGGCGAGGCACCTGCAGCAGGGTTGTCAACCCTACCGTGGCATGGTACATCTGGCATGGTAACCCCGCGACAATCTTTGCTGGCCAAGTCCCAGCAGGCACAGGAGCTCCAGCCCCGCCCTGGCTTGGGCTACCCGATGCTGCAACGTGTGAGGCACAAGGGCCCTGGCTACGATGCTGCTGTGTTCCGGGAGCGTCTCCAAACGCTGCGCAGCCAGGCGCTTATCGCCAACGGGGCGCTGTTGGCTGCATGGCAGCAGAGCATGAGGTACATTCAGGATGTGCAGGCCCGAGATGTGTTCGGTCTGAACGACCTACCCCTGGCTGCCATCCTCTGTAGTGAGGAGGGCGAGCGTGGGTACCGCTGGACGCGATACCTGGAGACACGGCAACGGCCAGAGCGTGTGGCCCACAAGCATGCAACCATCAGCAGGAGTGGCATCCTGAGCCACCGATCAGCACGCCTACTGGGGACGGTCAACCTCATTGCCCTCCTCAATGTCGTTGTGGGTGCAAGCATCTGTCAAGTGGCACGGCTGAGCAAGCATGTTTGCACTCTGCTGATTCACATTAGGTTTTGCTTGCCGGTGGGGTGCAAGGACTAGCTGCCCAGCTGTTTCTGTTGCGCTGACATGCGGCGACCTGCAGGAGGGCGCCCTCAATGACGAGCTGACGGACCTGCGCAGCCGGGTCATGGTGCAGCTATCGTTGATTGTGATGGACGCTGCACAGGTTGCACTGGAGGCCAGTGTTCCTGGGTGGGATGACCCTGCATCCCCACCTGCCCAGCTGCTGAAGTATGGTAGGTGACAACCATGGCCACCCTCCTAGCTGCACCTTCCAAGGCTTTGAGTGTAGTCATCTGTGCCCTTGAACATCACAGGTATGGTCGTGCGCCAGTTGCTTGGCCATTGATCCATTCCTGCCTGTTGCATGCTCTCCAGGGAATTTCCCTGCTCTGGACCCAACGGTGCGTGCGGCCAAGGCCCTGCACCAGGGCGACGCACCTCCTTTTGACCAGGACGCGTACTATCGTTTTGCGTCACTGATCAATATTGCCATGTTCTCAGCACTCGATGGCTGGTTGGTGGAGAACATTCAGGTATGAAGACATACAATCTATAGTTGCAGGGTGAGGTCCAGTGTGCAAATGTTACCAATGGACCTACATCAGATCGTGCCATACCTGCAGGAGCAGCCCACATGAGATGCACCATGTTTCAAGCACGATCAACATATCCGATTGTGCAGCATTACTGCTGTGGGTTACCTGCAGGCTTACGCTGAGGGCATTGCACTGTACGCGAGTGCACGCCTCAAGGGGCCTGCACTTCTTGAGCTCGTTCTAGATGCTGTGGGCGATGATATCAGGTGCTGCTGCTCTGCGGTGCTTGCATGGGCTTCTTTGTTCTTAATGTTTGTCTAGTCTGTGGCTGCTTAGTACATGCCTTGGAGCAAGGTGTCGGTGCTAGCCCAGCAGCAGCACAGCGCGCTTCACCTGGATATGTGGTGGTGCTTTCAGGTACTCTCCGTCCATTGATTCTGTCGAGGCCCGCCTGGTGGGGTGCATCCACGCTGCCCTCAAGGGAGTGAATGCCCTGCCTGGGCTGAAGGTAGTCCCTGTGGAGAAGCCACACAACTTGACTAATGCCAGTGAGCCATGGCTGCCGTTTGATGTGAAGCCAGAGCTGGAGATGCCTCCAAGTGTGACCGAGGATGACCCTCGAGTGGCGGACGCAATCCGGCGGATCAAGGTGGGTCAACTGATGCGGACTCAGGCCACCGTCCACGGAGAGGCTTTCTTGTGTTTGATCCTTAGGGTGGTGCGTGCCTCATGTTGCTGCAACCTGCAGGACGCGGTCGCCTGGAGCAAGTCGCACTGTGACCTCATCCTGAGCGGCTTCTGGAAGCACACGGATGTGCTGAAGCTGGACGCCGCCTCACTGCGTGCTCAGATTAGCTCTGCGCGTGGCTTCATGGCCGCAGACGACTGGATGAACAACATCCAGAAGTACAAGTAAGCAGCCAGTGACCATAAGTTGAAATTATGCATACTTGAGGGTTGCGGTGCGTGTTTCTTTCAAAGATGCAGCTGGTGCAGTTTCAAAACCAGTCTCGATGTAGCTACCTGTTGGATGCCACTAACGCACATCCCTGCAGGCTGGAACTGGCCGACATCAAGGAACACCTTCCCATTGAGGCCACATGCGGCCTGTTCCATGTCGACTGCCGTTCGCTGCAACACCGGCTCATGGATCGCGCGGAGCGGCTGGCTGCATCTGTCACAGCTGCTCTAAATGATGATGTGGAAGAGTCAGCCAACACCGTCATTGCACGGCTCAAGGTGTGCATAGGCCTGCTGCGCTGCCTGGCAAAGCACACCTGGTTTGCACAATGGTGTAGGCGGATCCCTGTCACATGAGTAGACTAAGGTTAGCACCGAACCTTGCTACAAGGCTTGCACAAGCATGCTTGCTGCGTGTTTTTCCTGCTGCACAGCCCGTTCTGGAGGCGCTGCAGCGCCCATTGGAAGACTTGGCATCAGTGCATGCTGTGAAGGAGGCGGCTATGTCAGCACCCGCACTGGTGCAGGAGCTGTGGCTGCATAGCCAGCAGCTGCGGACTGCGCGCGAAGTCATGGATGCAGTCCAGCATCATGTCAGTGACTGGGCACCTTGCCGTTGAAGCCGCTGCTTTTACAACATAATCAAGCCTCTTGCCATGGTCAAGCATTACAAGCTGTTGTTAGGCTCTTCATCCAGCTTGATCAATGCAATAATAAACTTTATCGGCTTGCCGCTGCTTGGCTTGCAGCTGCCTGATGACCTGGCAGCCCGCATGTGGGAGGCGCTGCGCCTGCCTGCGCTGGTCATTGCAGCTGTGCAGCATGCGTCCACATCCACTTCCACCCATGAGGACGTGTTCCTGGCACGCCTGGTGCATGACAAGGATGCACTCACTGAAGAGATCAGCAAGATGGCGGTTGTTGTCAAGGTGTGGGCCCATGTGCCAGTGTGCATGTCGGCACCGTGTGGCTTAGTTTGCGTGCCGCCTGGTCTTGCCAGCCAGCAAGTGCTTCAGAGGGCAACGCTTGTGTGGCTTGAGATGCAACTGCTGAATTCAGCCACCATTGCACCGACAGGAGTGGCAGTTTGAGTGCTATGAAGAGCTTGCGGGTGAGTATCTTGCCAACGCCACAAAGCAGCTGGAGGACATCAAGAGGTTGATTAAGCGTGCAGAGGACATCAACAAGCAAGAGGCTCTTGCTGGCTGGACTGTCACCAGCTACACAGCTGCACATTCACTCAAGCGCCAGCTCGCTCCCTACTTCGGTATGTTTACCTTCTGGATGATCTATGCACTGCCCAAATATGGTGCTGGGATGCTTCAGCTTATGCACACATGCATATCAGCCAGTCCATGAAGCAGTCAGTATCATCATGCTCATCTTGTTGGCCGTGACATGGTGTATCATAAATGGTTCAATGTGGGGTTGGGTGGCTGTGTTGATGTGCTGGGCAGAGCTGTGGAAGATGGTCGCCGCGTTTAAGGAGAAGTATGAGATGTGGATGTATGGGCCCTTGTGGGGCTTTGACATGGAAGCTTGCGAGAGTGCAGTGCCATCGTGGACCAAGCTTGCCGCACGCCTGTCCAAGGATCTTGTGGGGCCTTGCCAGAGGTGTGCAGTCAACAAGAGCTGCCTGAATGCAATGCTGCTGCTTCTACATGTTGCCCAACCTGACATTGACTGATGGAGTTGAGATGCTCTTTTTGTTGTGATGTATACCTGATTTGCTCCGTCATGGTACTGCAGCATCGCCTCCAAGTACGCTGCCTACCTCTCCGACTTTGAGAGCCACCTGCCGCTGCTCCGCGCTCTGCGCACGCAAGGCCTGCGCCAGCGCCACTGGGCACGAGTGCATGCAGAAGTGGGCCCTGCGCTGGACCCTGCAGCCCTTGCCGACCGTGCTTCTCTGACACTGCACTCCTTGCTTTCGGTGCGCATCTAGATGTACAGGTGGTACAGCGACATCGGCTGCGTTAACAGAGCCTGTTTTGAAATTCTTGGGGCATACTCAGTGCCTTGCTGCGTGCCACATCGACTGTCCATGGTCCAACTGTCCATGCTGCAGGCTGGGCTTGGTCGTCATGTACCTGTGCTGCGCGAGCTCGCTGACCTGGCGGCACGCGAGCTGGTCATTGAGCAGGCTCTGAATGCTATTGAAACGTCATTCAGCGCAGCACGCATAGCGTTTACACCTGAGCAGGAGGCGGGCATCCCTGAGATGTATGTGCTCACCAACGGCAATGACCTACTGAAGCTCATCGATGACTCACAGCTGCGCATCAAGAGCCTGTCCACCTCCATCTATGTGGACCCTCACAAGGCATGTGCAGCTTGGAAACTACGAGATTTGCTGCTTGCCCAGTGCCTCCGTGTACATCTGCATGACATGCATTGTTGCGGCCCTTTACATGGGAGTGGCCATTCCAGATGGTGGACGTTGTCGCTGCCACTGTGCAGGAGAGTGTGATTCAGTGGGATGAGGCACTAGGCACAGTGCGCGCCATCCTGGAGGGCTGGCTGGAGGTGCAGACCAAGTGGTGCAGCCTGGCACCTATGTTTGGGCCACAGGGCCTGTCTGAACAACTGCCACTTGAGGCGCGACGCTTTGGCGAGGTCACGCGCGAGTGGCGCAAGGCCATCACCACGGCGCGCAGCCATTGCAGCTTGAGCGAGCTGCTGCGGCACTCAGAGCTCCCCAATGTACTGGTTGACTTGGCACGTGGGCTGGAGGGCGTGCACAAGGTGGGGCCAGCCTTGACAGGTTGTTGGGATTTTTATGCTTGAATTGTTTTGGTCCATCACCTCCATGGCATGAACCGCTCCTTGCCCCTGGTTCTTTGCACATTCTCAGCTTGGTGCCGAGATTTCAGAGCGTCACGCTACGTCTCTGTCGCAGGGCGTCATGGAGTTTTTAGAGGAGAAACGCGGCAACTTCCCACGCTTCTATTTTCTGTCCAACAACGAGATGGTCAATGTGCTGGTCCGCTCTCACGACCCTGCAGCTGTTGAGCCGTACATCGGACGCTGCTTCCCAGGTGTTCGCCGCATGCAGCTGTCACGCGAGTGGGGTATGCGGCTGGAGGCGCTCATCAGCCCTGAGGGAGAGCGGCTGCTGCTGCGCACACCTGTGGACTTGGTGGTGGGTTCAGTGGGGGTAGAGCAAGGCTGTGTGATGGTGAACAAATCAATGGTCGGAGCTCTGGTGTCCAGGCGGCTGCTTAAGTATAGCGCATGGGAACCACTGTGCTGCCTCCCAGTTTCTGTTATGCCAGCTAGGAATGATGCAGGTCAGCTGCTGAAGTCAGTGGGCACCTGCCGGCCTGCCCCATTACTTGCAGGACCCTGTGAGCCATCGCAGCGTGGATGTGGAGGCATGGATGTCCCACCTGGAGAAGGCTATGAAGCAGGCAATGCGCGAGACGCTGCGTGCTGCACTCGACTCGCTCCCCAACCAGGACTACGAGCACTGGCTGACGTCATGGCCCGCACAAGCGCTGCTGCTGACAGGTGCCCTGATGTGGTGCAGGGATGTGAGCGAGGTGCTCAAGGTGGGTGGCAGGCAGAACAGGCTTGTGTCAAGTTCTTGGCATTGCATGCAGTGCTGCTTTTCGCTGTGCGCCCCAGGTGTCTTTGCACTGTTGTATGATGTGCTAGCACGTCCTTCAACACACTGTGCAGTTGGGCGCGCCTTTCAAGCCTGGCATCAGTAAGCTGGACAGCTCACTGGGCGCACAGATGCAGCGCGTGGTTGCACTGATCCTACAGCGGAAGTTGTCACCACTGCAGCGCTCAGTGCTGGAGAACGTCATCATTGCCAAGGTGTACCAGCGGGATGTGCTTTCACGCTTGCACGAGGGTGACTGCGAGGGCATTGATGACATTGAGTGGCTGCGCGTGATGCGCTTCTACCAGGAGGGTGAGGTGAGCGTGATGCAGACAGCACCAGACGTAGTTTTGCACTGGGTTGCCGCTAACGGGATGTTTGCCACCATGATCCGTGTCGCTTTTTGCCTGCGTGCTATGACTGCAACTATGTGCATCCGAAGTAGGCCCATGCTCTCTGTGCACCATGTGCCGTTGGTACCTACTGTATTAAAAGCTCCACTTTGCAGGTGGTGGTGCGCGTGGGGTACGGAGAGGTTTCATACGGCTCGGAGTATCTGGGCAACTCAGCCCGCCTCGTCATCACACCGCTCACAGAGCGCGCATTTTCCTCTCTGCTCACTGCTGTGGCACTGCATTATGGAGGCGCACCTGAGGGACCTGCTGGTGGGTTGTGCATGCACTGTCTGTTGAAGGGCTTTGTTTGGGCGATTGCTGTACCAGACCTGCCCTGTCTTTGCTGACGCACACGTGCATGTCGGCTCCTGGGTGCCTCATAGGCACTGGCAAGACTGAGACTGTGAAGGAGCTTTCTCGCTGCGTGGCACGGCAGTGTGTGGTCTTCAACACCACAGAGCAGCTGGATGTCAGCCACATGACTCGGCTGCTCATGGGCACAGCATCTACAGGCGCATGGTCCTGCTTTGATGAGTTCAACCGCATGGATATGGAGGTACTGTCAGTAGTGGCTAAGCAGATCATGACCATTCAGGCCGCACTTGCAGCTGGTGAGCGCTATTTCATGTTTGAGGGGCGCAACCTGGGCATCAACACGTCCATGGCCATGTTCATCACGATGAACCCCATGTATGAGTTCCGCAATGTGCTGCCATCAAACTTGAAGGTGCGCCAAGGTGTACGCAGCACAACTTGCAGTGAGCTTGCTTGCTGCGGCTACAGCAGGGTGTGAAGTGAAGGAAGCTGTTTGGCAAGAACTACTGGCAGCTACAAAGCATCACTATCGGCCTTCTCTTCACTCCTGTCATGCCACCAGGCACTGTTCCGCCCTGTGGCGATGATGGTGCCTGACTACCGTCTCATCGCTGAGGTGTCCTTGTATGCTGCTGGCTTCCTGAACGCTATGGAGTTGGCAACACACCTGGTGTCTGTGCTTAAAGTGGGTCCTGATTTTCCGATTGCATATTCTATCACTACAGCGCTCGTCTTCAACTGAGATGCAGGGAGTCCTTCATCCTCATCTCAATCACCTTCCCGACGCCTCATGGTTTAGGCATGTAGTGTGCCAGTTAGACCCACTGCACCCTAGCCAGCCAAGGTCGTGCCAGGCAGTATCAGCTCAATTGTGTAGCAGGTGACCGATCGGGCGTGTTGGACCCATCGGCATGCGGATATGACAGCATACCTGCGCCTTTCTGTCTACACGCTTGATCTGCAACCTGACACTTCACCCTGCGTGCTCTTCACTGGTTTGCCATCCACAGATTGCGTCCCACCGGCTGTCTGGCCAGGCGCACTATGACTTTGCAATGCGGACGCTGAAGAGCGTGCTTCTGATTGCAGCACAGCTGCGGACGGAGATGGCGGGTACCGCGCTGAACCATGATGAGGAAGCATCCCTAGTTCGTGTTGCTCTGCTGCGCTGCAATATGTCCAAGCTGCGCGCCATGGATGCGCAGGTGAAGGATCAACGGTCGACTTGCAGCCCAATTCACGCTGCATAAAAGCATCAACAACAGAACAGTGGGTATCAGAAGCCTCATGAGCATAAGCAGTTACTGTACCCCATGTGCATTTCTGCAGATCTTCCTCAGCGTTGTGGACCGCGAGTTTCCTCAGCCGGGGTCATCAGACATGAACCTGGATCATCTGAAGGGAGCCATCAAGGGCACAGCAGCTGCCAATGGGCTGTACGTGAGTGTTCGTTGGGGTTTAGGGGGTTTAGGGTTTAGGGTTTTGCATCCTGACGTGCTTCCTTGCTTGCTTCCTTGTACATGTTGAGTGTGGCAGCAGTATTCTGACCTTGATTTGTTCCGTCCCCGCACTGAGCCTGCAGGCAACGGACGACCTCATATCCCGCTGCCTCCAGACGCACTCAATGCTGCAGATCCGTACGGGTGTTATGCTGCTGGGACCAGCCGCATGTGGCAAATCCACGATTATCAAGGCACTGGCAGCGGCTGTGTCTAAGCTGGACACAGAGGCTGGGTTGGCCCCTGTGGCTGTGGCAACCATCTTTCCCAAGGCAGTCAGTGCGCAGCGCCTCTATGGCCTGTACAATCACACGGCCCAGGCATGGGAGGATGGTGTGCTGACAGCAGCCCTGCGTGCGCAGAACACTCGGGACGCAATACACAAAGCATGGGTGGTGCTGGATGGCCCAGTGGACCATGTGTGGGTGGAGGCGCTGAACCCAGTGCTCGATGACAACCGGACACTGTGCTTGAGCAGCGGTGAGACGCTAGCGCTGCGTGAGGGTGTGAACCTCATTCTGGAAGTGGATAGCATTGCCCGTGCGTCACCGGCAACTATCAGCCGCTGCGGCATGGTAGCGCTTGGGCAGCCGGGGCCGGATCTGTGGAAGGCCATGATCAGCGGCTGGTGTGCCAAACTTTCGCCCGCACTGGCGCCTTTCATGAACAAGGTGGAGATCACGCTCACGGCGGTGAGTGGGAGAAGGGGACTGCCAGTTGTGTTGGTCTATGTTCAGCATCCTGTCAGTTGTTTCCCCTACTCGATTCCCCTCTGAATTGAGCCAGCACCTCATCTGTTGACAGACCCGCTCAACCACATGAATGTTTCACATTGTATTGTTCAGCATTTGGCTGACCAGTTGTTACTGCTCCCCACTGTTCCACACAGTTCTTCACCGAGTTGGTCAAGGCGTATGCTGACTCCCTGGAGTCCACATCATCAGAATCTGCTACCACCATTACACCCCGACAGGCCCCCACGGCATTGTGCAGCTCTCTGCTGCGCTTGTTGGGCGCACTCATGCCCACCGTAGCCACCAAGATAGCACTGGGGGCTGACGACAAGACGGCATCTGCATGCATCGAGGCTGCTGCACTCACAGCAGTGGTGTGGACGTTTGAGGCCTCACTACCTTCAAAGGCCCGCGCCTTCTTCAACATCCTTGTGCGCCAAATGTGTGCCCGCACAATGACGTACACAATGGTGAGTGCAGTGGCTGATTCAGATGCGCTCGCCTTCTTGTCAAGGATGCAGTTATGCCAGTGGGTCTGCGTTGCAGCTTTTTGACACTGTACATAAGGGCTGCAGTGTATTGCGACAAATGCTGCAGGTGCGCGATGGTATGGCATCAGAGGTGTCCTGCATGGGCTTCACAGTGCCGCTGCCGCCAGACGGCCAAGTGTTCGACTTTATGTTTGACTATGATGAGGTCAAGTGAGTGCGTAGTGCAGCGGTGCTGCTTGTGTGGGCTGGGGTTGTGCTGTCCAGATGTGGAGGGTTGCTTCGTACTTTTTTCATGCAGCACCTTTCTATGAGCAGCATGCCCCACCAGTGTTGTGCCTGTGCCATCCTCAGGTGGGTCAGCTGGAAGCAGCACTGTGAGGCGCTGCAGGACCCCCAGCGTGTTGCGGCCATGGGTCCCAATGCCTTCATACCCTTTGGTGTTACAAACCTGGTCGCGCAGTCAGGCATCCCGGCACCTGGCAGCCACACAGTGTCAAATGCGGCACATGATTTTGTGCTAACAGCTGACAATATCCCAGCACTGTACGTCATTCGCCTGCTGCTGATCAGCCGGTCCAACATCCTGCTGATGGGGCCGACAGGCACAGGCAAGACAGCGCTCATCAACGCACTGCTAGCATCAGCAGATGAATGGACGCAGGGCATGAATGTTGTAGGGCACGCAGGTGAAGATGCACACATCGACGCGCATGCATCTCATGACCGTGGTGAGTGATTTGTGGGTGTTCATATTCATGATCTCGTGTGCATCATGCCTTCCAGGTAGGGCTGATTATGCCAATCATGCGTTGCCCGAGCTGCTTGCTTTCTCTGTGCTGCTTTGCAGGTTCCAGCACAGGAGCACCATCCAATGATGGTGGCAGCCAGCAGCCACAACAGCAGCCCATGCTGTTGCCCTCACCCTCCATGCAACACGGTAAGTATGGTCCATGCCTCACAAGCTGCATACCTGCGCATTGGTGATGCATGCATTGCGACAAATGGTGAGATCCTTTTGGTGCCTTCTTCTCTTGTTGATCGTGTGATCAAGGTACAGACGTCGATGTTGCACACACGGCCAAACGTGGGATCAGCCCATTTACTGTCATCAATGTGACCATGAGCAGCCAGAGCACAGCCTCAAACACAAGGGCCACACTTGAGACGTATCTGGTCAAGCGGCGGCGTGGTGTGATGGGCCCGCCTGTTGGCAAGGTGCAGGCACTGTTCTACTTGTGCGCCATTTATGCTCATTTGCTAGCTTGGGTTTCTCGCAGTGCATAATTGACGATGCTGGGTGGGTGGGGGCAGCAGCCTAAGATGCTGACCTTGAGTGCAAATCTGCATTTGATGCCTGCAGGTTGCAGTGATGTTTGTGGATGATGTGGGTGCAGCGGGCCGTGACATTTATGGCACACAGGTACGTCTGTTTGGAGGTGCACGCCCTTGCCTGCGCTTTTCTTAGCTGCATGCCGGATCACCAACGCACGAGGCAGAATCCACCTGATGTGTCCGGGCTCCCGCTTGAGTATGACCCACTTGCCCACCTGCTGCCTGCCAGGGAGCCCTGGAGTTGGTGCGGCAGTGGTGTGCGCTTGGTGGCTGGCACGATGAGCACAAGGCCACGTTCAGATCCGTGGTGGACTCTCAGCTGGTGGGCTGCACCACGCTAACACCCTTCAGTAAAGCCGTTACAGACCGGCTGCTGCAGTATGTGTCCATGGTGGGGCTGGCCCCAATCAGTCATGCAGGTTTTTCACTTATTTTCACTGCGGTGCTGCGTCGATACATGACGCACGTGACCACCATCGCTGCTGCGCTCATGCCAGCTCTGGTGGCAGCAACAATGGAGATGTACCGACAGTTGACGGCAGTACTGCTGCCTGTGCCCACCCGGCCCCACTACCTGTTCTCCATCCGCCATGTGGGAGCTGTGTTCAAGGTGTGGTGATGGTCAGCGCACTGTTGATCCACATACTGTGCATGATACTAAGCAGATACCAAGTGCAGCTAGCGCACATTGTGTGCAGCTCACAAGTGTCAAATCACATCATAGCATTTGTCTTGAGCAGTTGTCTGGGGGAAGTTTTACGTAGGCAATCATCTTTTCTCCGACCATACTGTATGGACGATATGGTTCTTGCTGCTGCAGGCAATGTTCCACACGCACCGCTCGAGTCGTGCCACGCCGCGTGCGCTTGTGCAGCTGTGGCAGCATGAGTGCACGCGTGTGTTTGCCGACCGCATTGTGGACAAGATCAACCGCAACTGGTTCAACACCACACTTGCACAGGTATGCATCTGCACGAGGCCTGCCTGTCAGACCACCATGACAGGCAGGTGGCCACCTGTGCTACCGCATGTTGATTCACATCAGTGGGCTGCTCCCCCTGCACAATTTGTGGACAGGTACACCTCGGCTCATTTGTCTCATCTACCTTCTCCACCCGTCGCAGGTGACCAGTCAGCACCTGAGCAAGTACGCAACAGACCTGCCGGCACCAGACAACATGCAGGTGCTGTTCTGCACATTCGCATCACATGGGGCACCGTCATATGAGCTGGCTGAGCACGTCCTACGTGCAAACCACGCGTTGACCATGGAGTCTCTGGCAGGGGGGCCATCTGGTGCATCACTCAGTGAGTCAACGTTGGTTTTTTTTTGCATGCTCTGCCAGGAGACAAATGTTCCCCTCATGCCTGAGGCTCAGCTGCACACAAACTGATTGGCTTTGGTTGTGCATTCCTGCAGGTACATCACCAGACATGTCGCTGCAGCCCACACCGCGTGGTGATGGGGAGCAGCTGCGCATGTCTGCGCCTATGCGCGACAGCCGCAGGCCCCTGGAAGCAAGCCTATCCCAGCGTCCTCTGAGCCCCTCGTCACCTGAGCATGTGAGGCTTCATCTGGTTGTGGCAGAAACAGTGCACAGGTGTTACTCATGGCCTGCTCTTGAGCCCTGCATGAACGGTTTTTGATGCTGCCACCGCTTGTTTGCTGTTGTATGCATGTAGTCACGGCCTGGGACAGCAGGGGACGCTCCGCCAACCAACAACAAGCCCAGCTCTCCGCTCATGGCAGGCAGCGCCATGGAAGCGCCCACCAATAACGCTCTGCTGCAGCTGTATGCAGCTGGCTGGACAGATGACGGCATTACCACCAGAACAGATGCAGTGGCGCAGCGCCTGACGGCCATTGTAACTCAGTATGCTGAGGAATGGCTCAATGCCAACACTGCGACAACATCAAACGCCAGCAACGGCGGTGCAGGCAATGGCGCACCAGACATGGGCCTGGCCGGCACAGCAGCCCTAGAAGAGGACTGCAAGATCGTCATCTTCAATGCATGCCTGTCACACATTGCGCGCATCACGCGCATCCTGTCCATGGAGCAGGGCCACCTCATCCTCATGGGCATGCCTGGCTCCGGCCGCCGCACTATGGCGAGGCTTGCATGCTACATGTCACGCTGCGCTGTGTTTGAGGCAAGCCTCAAGGACGGCCAGCGCGGCCTTAACTGGCGTGAGATGCTGAAGTCCATGATGCATACTACAGGCGTCCAGGGCAGGTGCGATCCTTTGCCGTGCTTGCCAACACCATCCGGCACCCACCTGTGTCATGTGCATAGCTGCAAGTCTGTTGCAGCTGCCACACTGTGTTTCACTTTTGTTTGATATCCATGACAGTCGCCTGGCTCAGTGCGCATGTGGATGGACTGGTGCCCTGCAGGCCGTCCTGCCTCTTGTTGGTGGATGTGGGGCGCCCTGCAGGCAGCATGCTGGATGACGCCTCCCAGCTGATGGCCAGTGCGCACCTGCCTGGCCTGTTCAATGCGGAGGAGATGGCGGCCATTGTGACGAGCCTCAAGCCAGTAGCACGTGCTGCAGGCGTTTCATGGTCGGAGATTGATCGCACGGGCGCAAGGTGCGTTGGGGCCATGCGTGTGCACCTTGGTGGGCATCTATCAGGGCCACAAACCAGTCCGCAATCCCTGCTCATGCCCTGGGCTTGGTGGCTTCCGCGTGCACGGCTTGCAAGTGCTGCTGATTGCCACCCCTGACACAATTGCACTGTACCTTGCCATCCGCGCAGTGATGCCGTACTGCACCAGTTCTTTGTGGACCGCTGCCGTGCCAACCTGCATGTGCTGCTGGTGCTGGAGCAGCATGAGGCAAACCTGCAGCGCTTGATTGTGGCCTTCCCCAAGATGTTCCACCTGGCTGCCATGGACGTGGTGGACGAGTGGGATGCGACTGCGCGCAAGCTGGTGGCTGACAAGCTCCTGGTGTCGCCTGAGACCCTGCACCTCGACCAGGCAGTGTACAACGCCACAGTGGAGGCATGTGTGGAGATGCATGACATTGCCAAGGCGGTCTGCAATGAGTACAACTCAAAGTCAGGTGGCGGGTCGGTGTTCTACGTCACTGGCGTGCAGTATCGCTCACTGCTGCAGCGCATCAAGGAGCAGCTACCACGCAAGCGCGCGATGCTTGCAGATGATAAGGGGAAGTACCTTGATGGTGTGGCCAAGATGACAGAAATGACAGCAAGTCTCAAGCGGCTACAGGACGAGATTGCTGCACTGCAGCCGAAGCTGCAGGAGCGACAGGCCGAGGCTGGGCGCCTGATGGGGGAGCTGCAGGGTGAGGTGGGCGAGGCCGAGGCGGCTCGTGCAGCCATCATCCCTGAGGAGCAGGCTGCGGCTGAGGCAGCATCACGCAAGGGCACATTAGTGGCTGATTGTGAGGCTGAGCTGTCCAAGGTCATGCCCCCGCTGCTTAAAGCACTTAAAGAGCTCAGGGACATCGACAAGGGCTCAATTGCTGAGCTCAAGGTGAGTACCGGTGCCAGTTGAGAAGCGCTCAGCCATGCCGCCCTCTGAAATATTCAGGGATGGGGTCACTCTCTAACTGTGAAAGCATGCAACCTGCACTTAACTGTCCGAGCTGACCTCCTTATGGCCGTGCTAGTGTCGTTGTTGGTGACAGCCGGGCACCATGTGACTTGCTTCTGCAGGTCATGAAGAGCCCACCCCTGGGTGTCAAGCTGGTCATGCGCGCAATCTGCATCATGCTGGGCATCGTGCCAGCTGTTGTGGTGGCTGGGAAGATCAAGGATGAGGAGGTGCTGATCAAAGCGTGGTGGGATGAGTCTATCCGTGTGCTGGGCAGCTTTCACTTCCTTGACTCTCTGCTCACATACGACAAGGACTCGATGACGCCTGAGATGGCGGCACAAGTCAGGCAGTTTGTGATGGACCCGGCCTTCGACCCGATGGTCGTCGCGCGATCATCCAAATCCGCGGCTGTGCTCGCCAAATGGGTGATTGCGATGGATGAATACCAAAAGGTCAAGAAGGTGGTGGATCCCAAGCGTGAGGCCCTCAGGGTGGCTGAGAGCGAGCTGGCTGCACAAGAGTTGCGTCTAACAGAGGCACGACAGCGGCTTGCCGCCATCAACGCTAAGATCAATGTGAGTGTCACTGTGCAGATGGTGCCAGGAACTGAAGCAATCCCACTGGTCTTACTTGACGCACTTGTGCCTGCGAGCAGGTTTGACCTTCTGGGATGGAACAGTATGGCCTGATCTAAACCACTTGGCCCTCAATGCTGCATGTGTTTGGGCGCCCTACAGACACTGGAGGGGCAGTACGCCGAGGCCAATGCAGCCAAGGAAGCACTGGCTGCTGAGATCGCCGATGCGCAGCGGCAAGTGTCACAAGCGCAAAAGGTGCTCAATGCTGTGCGCAAGGAAGTGGATCGCTGGAAGCGCAATGCAGAACTGTCAGACCTGCGGCATAAACAGGTGCGCTGGGGCTCAAGGGAGCTACGGGTGGTGCGCTGCAATGTCCTTACAGTTTGCTGTGTGCTGGCTGGCCTGACGGCTGAGCAGTTGCTGTATGCCCTGTAAAGGATACTGCTCAGCATGGTGCTGCTGGCTGGCCCTTGCTGTGCCTGCAGGTGCTGGGAGAGGCGCTGCTGGGTGCTGGCTACATTGCATACCTTGGCCCAGCCCCTGGGTCGTACCGCCTGCAGACTGAGGCTGGGTGGGCCAACCTGCTGGAGCGCAAGAGCATCATGCTTGCCCCCAACTTCTCGCTCTCAGAGTGCCTTGGTGACCCACAGCAGCTGGAGGCATGGCGGGATGCAGGGTTGCCGCAGAGCCGGACAGCTGTGGAGAATGCACTTATCATGGGGCACACGCCTCAATGGGCCCTCCTGGTGGACCCTCAGGAGCTTGGCAACGCATTCTTGCGTGGCTATTATGGTGGTGAAATGCGTGCAGGTGCTGGTGGGCACGGGCTGAATGGTGCGACCACCTTGCCAGTGTCAGGGAACAAGGACAAAGGTGCTCAGCCCTTCATGACAGCAGACCAGAGTGACCCCAGCTTCCGGGACACAATGCTGCGGTGGGTGATGTAAGAAGCAGAACATATGGTGGTGCCTGAGTGGGCACTTTGACTGCTTGATTGCACAGCTTCAAGGGTTCTGGCTGCCAAGAGCCAAGCAAGTGGGGCTCACACATGCCAAGTCCATGGCTGACGCTGCAATGTGATGCATCGCAGAGCCATTGAGCAAGGTTGTGTGCTGCTGCTTGAGAACCTTGGCGAGGACATGGATGAGCTGGTGGAAGCGGTGCTGGCGGCAGTGACTTTCAGGAACCAGCGCAATGAGCTGTGCATCAAGCTGGGAGACACTGCAGTGCTGTACAACCCGCGCTTCAAGCTTTTCGCCACAACACGACTCAGGAACCCCCGTTTCCCATTCACGGTGCTGCGCAACCTTTGTGTCGTCAACTTCTCCATCACGCGTGCTCAGGTAGGTGCTGTGACAGGTTGCTGCAGGGGTGGGAGGATACGCGAGGATGGATAGTCACATGGTCACGGGATTTGTTTTGAGTGCACTACTAGGTCCTGTGCATGGCCGCTCCACAGCTGAAACAGTGTCGTTCCCTGTGTGCTGGCATAGTTGCCTATCTCAGGCCCTGTGCTTAATGCGGCCCTGTACTGCAGCTGTCGGAGCTGCTTATCACTACAACATTGCGGCATGAGATGCCTGAGCTGGAGGCCGAGCACGGCACCCTGATAAAGCAGCGGGCGAAAAATGCAACAGAGATCGCATCTCTGGAGGACCAGGTGTGCACTGCGCAGTCATGGTGATGTGCTGGCATCCATGCAGCGGCTTCTCTTGCATCTTGGACAGGGAATGTGTTTGGTTGTCAGAGTCCCATGCAGAGTTGAGCCATGGTCCTCCCTGGCATGCTGCTACCCCAGTGCAATGCACCCGCACCCTGTCAAACTTGGCTTTGAACATTTGAAGGGTCATGCTGGGCGATGTAATAACAACCCAGTTCATGTTTCGTAGGTGCTGCGTGCAATCAACGTGACATCCACAGAGGCACTGCTCGGGGAGAGCGAGGTGTACGACACGTTGGTTGCGCTGCAAGAATCAGCTACCAACATCAAGGCCAAGGTGCAGCGCATTGAGGAGAGCCAAAAGCGCATCACCGACGTGCGTACATCCATTGACAAGTACTTTGTGTCCCGCGTCGTGGGATTCTTCTTTGTGCTCATGGACCTTGCCATGGTGCGGCATGCGTACCAGTTCTCCCTGCGATGGTTCTCCGGCCTTTTCAAAGAGGCCCTCATGACATGCCCCCGCTCCAACACTGGCCGTGAGCGCCTGGAGTCTCTCACACTCCACTTCACCAGCTTGCTGTACAGCGCTGCAGCTCGGTCCCTTTTTGATGAGGACAAACTGCCCTTTGCCGTGCTGTTGCTCACGCGCTACCTCATGGCAGCTGGGCTGTGCAGCAAGGAGGAGTCCAATCTGCTGCTGTTTGGGCGCACGGAGGCTGGCAGGCCGACGCTGGCGCGCATGGCAGAGGGCGCAAGCAAGAAGAGCACTGGCGCTGCCAGCACGCCCAGGCTTCCCAAGCCGCCACTCTCACCACAAACCACGCCGTCAACTGCTGCGCCCCCACCTGATAGTGATACCCCCAGCAGCAGCGGCAGCAAGGCAGTGGATGGGAGCCCGTTTGGCGGACTCTTCAAGTCCACATCCACTCGGTCACGGCTGGGTCAGGAGAGTGGCACGGCACGGCCAGCGGCAGGGGAGGAGCGACAGTCTGGCACTGCATCACCCGTGGAACCAAAGCTCCTGGTGCCGGAGGAGGAGGCAGATGTGGTGCTGTCTAGCGCATCTAAGGCAAGGCTTTGGGGGGATCTGATTAACATCGCCATCCTGCTAGCTGGGTGTTGTTTCCATTTTGCAATCATCGGCATCTTCATGGGCAAAGGCATTCTTCTGCTTGCAAAATGTCTTGTTCCTGTAGGCTGCTCCACCATCTGTCAACAAGTCCGGCAGCCTACCACCAGGCCTCACAGCAAGTGCGGTGGGAGATGCTGGTCTGGTGCAGGCGGCATCGCTGCCTGACTTCCTGGAGATGAGTGCGCCTGCAGTCATGCCAGACAGCATGCGGCCGCCCTGGCTGACGGAAGAAGTATGGGTGCGTGCGTGGGCTGTTGACACAGCCGCTCAGCACCGCAACCCTTTTCTCGCTACTGTGCGTGCATTTTTCAAGCCCGGCTACAATTTGACTTGTCTGTAGCTTACTCGGAGAGACCCCCAGGTGTTTGTGCCATTGAATGGTGCTTGATGCACATCACTTGCCAGGCACGGCTGCGTGATCTGGGCAAGCTGTACCCCTACAACAAAATGCTGCCAGTGGTGTTCACTGGGGAGGACAATGTTGCAACGATGCACACGTGCGTGAAGGGCCCGGAGGCACTTGTTACCTGCATCGATCTGCTTTTTTGTGCTGTCGCTCCTCTGCATGGCGCTGGTGCTGCGATCGAGCAAGTGTGATTGTATTTGCCACCGCCTTAGCTTTGACGGCTTGAATCATGCTGTATGTGTGTGCGGCTCATGGTTCATGCTGCAGGTTCTATGAGGCACTGACAGACTTGGGCTATGATGACATCACCCCTGAGATGATGCACCAGCGCATTAAAGAGCTTACACCTTTCCAGCGGCTGCTGCTGGTCCGGTGCCTGCAGCCAGCAGCCTTCCTCTCTGCTGCTGCGGTGAGTGGGGCTTGCGTGCCTTGTCACTGCGATGCAGCAGGCATGTTGCAACACGTGTGCAGCCATGGGTCAGCAGGGAGTGTTGCACATCACAATGCAACTCCGGCACATATGCCGACACCACGCTGTTGTGCAAATGTCACATGGTGCATAGGCCGCTGTCAAGTCGTACCTTGGGCCCAGCTGTGTGGTGAATGATGCCTTGGACTTGGAGGCGGCCTTTCCATCCTCTTCCTGCACCATCCCCATCGCCCTCATCTCAGCCACCGACCAGCCGCTGCCCCAGCTGCTGCAGTTTGCTGAGGCACGCATGGCGCGCGTCGTGCACATGGCCATCGGGCGTGGGCAGGGCGCTGCAGCTGACAAGCTCATCCGGGCAAGTATCTCCCAGCCAGTGTGGGTGGTGCTGGAGAACACACACCTGGCAGGGGACTGGATGCCGGGGCTGTGTGCGCTGGTGCAGGCAATGCCCACCATGCGGCCCCACTACGACTTCCGCCTGTGGCTCACCTTTGTACCCACAGACGATTTCCCAGCTGTGATCCTGCAGACATGCCTGAAGCTGGTCATGGATCCAGCAGCAGGGCTCAAGGCCAACCTGGTGTCGGTGCTGGGGGCACTACCACCAGATGTGGCGGCTGGCGCGCGGCCTGCACCCAAACCCCTGACAGACAGTGCACTTGGGGCAGACCCTGGTGTGTGTGACTTGCTGCACAACTGTAGTGTGCCCTTGTATTCAGCGCCCATGAATGGGCAGACATTTGGGGTTGTGGGTACACTTGGGGTTGTGACTCAAGTAGACGCTCATATGGAACCCTCACAGTGACTGAGCATGCTCCATGTTTGCCCTGCAACCTCAGCCGCTGGTGGCGCACCCATGATTGGCGTGGTCGACAAGGAAATCGTGGGCACTCGTGCTGATCGCACGTTTGGCGCCCCATGGCGGCAGCTGGTGCTGCGGCTGTGCATTTTCCACGCACTTCTGCTGGAGCGCCGTCATTACCGTGCACTTGGCTGGCGCTTGCCCTACGATTTCTCAGCAGCTGACTTCATGTCGTGTGTGAAGCAGGTGGTGGCTGTGCACAAAGAGCTGGGGCCCAGCTATGCAGCAGCTGCCATGCTGGGGGTAGTCTCTGGCAGCAGCACATTGAAGCCGGACCAGCCATCCCCCATGTACCTTGCTGATATGGCAGCAGTTGAACGGGCCATCCCTGGCTTGCTGTACGTGGCTGGGCAGTGCCTGTACGGCGGCAAGGTCACGCATGACTGGGATCGGCGACTGCTAGCGTGCCTGCTGCGCGGGCAACTGCTGCCTGGGGATGCACCCAACCCATGTGGGTTGCCCACAGTCCCCAACGCAGACACCCTGCTGCCTGAGAAGCTGGCTGCAGGGGAGGTGGACCTCAGCAGTGCAGCGTGAGTGCCGCTTGGTCAGCATACTGACGCCAGTCTATGGTGCTTTTCCTGCTCAGCTGGCTGATCCTGTGCTGGGACTGTGTTCTGCCTGCACCTGTCTTAGCAGGACTGGCAACATGTTGTGATTGGCATGGCGCATGCACTGCTGCACCTGAGCCCGCATCCGCACATGAGTTTGTTTGGTTGTGCAACATGCAACGTTTCCGCCCATCGCAGCAAGGAGGTGCGGCTTGTGCGCGGCCCTCTTGCGGCACGCGATGACCCTGGCCTTGTTGGCCTGACGGCAGGTGCAGCGGTTGTGCGTACAGTGCAGCGCACGCGGCACGCACTCAACCTGCTGCGGCGCGTGACTCTCATTGGTGGGGCCGCAGACAGTGAGGCTGACGCGGCCAAGCCACTGCAGGTGGCTCTTATGGTGGCACAGGATGTGGGCCGCCAGCTGCCCTTCTCGGTGCTGCCCACGGTGTTGAGTGGGTGGGTGGCGATGGTGCAGGGTAAGAACCAACCGGGTGCCCCTGGCGGCCCACCACCCCGGCCAGGGCAGCCACCCGTCCCTGGCACAGCACCAGCTGCAGGTGCCTCCACGTCACCTGCATCCCCTGCGCCTGGCAGTCGGCCAGCGGCAGCTGGTGCACCGGACACCAGCGGCGGGGCCTCCACCCCACCTGCAGCCCAAGGCTTGACCGTCGTGGTTGGGGACAGTGGCGCAGGTGCAGCACGGGCAGCAGCACCAGCAGTGCCGCCCCGGCCTGTGAACCGTGCCCGACAGCTTAAGATGACAGAAGCTATGACCCCAGGGGCAGCGGCACGCTGGGCAGCGCTCACCGACTACGAGCGCAAGATGATGGTGCAGGTGCGTGGAGATGTGCGGAATGTGGGCAGCCAGGCTGCTCACCTGCATGCTTAACGGTGTGGATGAGGGGATCCCAAGCTTGTGCTTACATCTTAAATTCAGTGCATCTTGGACTGCAACATGTTTCTCACCTGAGTCCTCCTCCCACTATCCAACCAACTGCGCATCCAGGTGTTTGAGGGGGAGGTGGCGTGCTGGCAGAACGTGCTGAGCGCAGTGCATGCGTCTGTGAAGTTGGTGACGGCGGCAATCAAGGGCTACGAGGCGGTGACAGGGGAGTTCCAGGAGCTGGTGCGGCAGCTGTCCTCCAACGAGGTGCCGCGCGTGTGGCATGTGCAGCATGGCAGTGGGGCGCCAGTTGAGCTGAACAGTGAGACACTGTCAGCATGGGTGTCGGACCTGAACGAACGTCTGGAGTTCATCTACCAGTGGGCGGTGGATGGGCCGCCGGTGGTGGTGCCCCTGGGCATGTTGGCACGGCCCAAGGCGTTCTTAACTGCCATCCAGCAGATCCATGCAGAGCGGCTGGATGTGCCTGTGGGGGCGCTCACATTTGAGGGCCACATCTTGGTGGAGGGGGCAGCAGAGGTGGCCCCACTGGCACACAAGGCAGGCGTAGGCGGCCTCTCAAACCTGGTTGTGCATAGCACAGAGGGTGGGTCCATCAGCGTGCTGGATGCCGTGCGCGCCGGCTGCCTCGTGTCAGGCTGTGTGCTGCAGGGCGCAAAGTGGCACCCGCCAGCAGTTCCGGGCAAGGCAGGGGGCAGGTTGGAGGAGGCCCCTCCCTCCGCCATCTTCTCCACCATGCCCCTGCTCTGGCTGGTACCTGTGCCTGAGGCGCAGGCCACATCCCACAACAAGCCGTCCCTTACTGGGGCGCCGTCTGAAGCTGAAGGGCGGGCGTCACCTGGGCTGGTGAACACATCTTCATCCATAATTTCACGTGCTGTCCGAGGTAGCAGCCAGGACCTGACCAGCATCATTGTTCAGGGTCAGCCTGTTAGGACTTCATCCAACATGTCGTCCCTGTTGCCAGGCCTGGCACGCAAGTTGCAGTCGAACCTGTCCTTCAAGCATGCACCACTGTCCACTGGCTCTGTGCCGGCTGCACGGGCAATGCGACGCGGCGCTGCCCACGCGCTGACACGCATACCTGAGCTGCGGCAGGACATGCACAGCGCTGCTGGCAGCAGCATCACCACCTCACCGCTCGCAGCAGGATCAGGTGGGGGCGGGACCCCACGCATCAGCACCAGCACCAGCAGCATGAGCCGGGCACCACCACCGCAAGGGTCAGAGCCCAGCAGCTGCAGGGCAGGGGATTGGCCTGATGCGGATCCTGTTGTGGAAGGGGATGAGGCCGACTCGCAGCCGCAGGAGGAGGAGGAGGAGGAGCAGGCAAGCCTGGCTGACTCTCGTGCCCTACCGCAGCAGCGCTACGTGTGCCCTGTGTACCTGCACACCACGAACTTTGGGGGGCAGCGTGGAGATGTGGATGACTGTCTATTTGACCTGCTGCTACCCCCTGGGGCTTACAGCCCAGAGCATTGGGTCACACGGAACGTGGTAGTGCTAGTGTGTGCTGACCCCAGCCAGCTGGTGGATAAGAAGTCTTAAATGTGAACAGAGTAATGAGCGGTTTGAAACGCATACTTTGCAGCGATGCAGGCCGTCGTGTGATCCATAGATTCTTTTGTGCTGCCACCTTCTGCCAGACAGTGATATCACTGATATGTTATATCACGTGTTACATCCGTTACAGAAACCTAATCAATATACAGGTGGAATACACAATGTACTCTGCCGCAGTGCAAGCTCAGATCATGCAGTATGTAAGGTCTGGCCGACTGTTGTAACCTGCTGCGTGGATTACTGCTACTCTCCCTGCATGTGGCCCCCGACTGCAAACTGTGCAGCCCTATGCGCTTGAACCAGTGGCCAATCCCCATAAAGCTGTCCACAGCACAATCTGCATGATTCCACGGAACATGTGCCCTGTCACGGGGATGACCGCACCCTGCAGCAACATGATAAGTCACAAGCGCGATGGACAGTATCCGGCAAGTGGAGGCCCTGCACTGCCAGCAGTTCCTCTCCACACATGTCCTGACAGGCATACTTGTGTTGAAGTGTGGCATATATGTGGCAAACACGCGCACACATGACCAGCCAGCTGCATGCCAGGTATCAGGGAGGCTCATGTACAACAGAGGTGCATACCTTGGGGCCAGGCCCAGGGGCGTTGTGTGTAAACATGAAAATGTTGCTGTGGTCAAGCACAACAGGTGCAAGAAGCATTCAGTCGAAGGGTGCTTGCAACTTGACCAGGCCGGAAGCAACCACAGATTCACTGCCACCACCAGGCATCATTCAAGACACCGCGGGTATGATGTGACGCAGCGAGACAATGCCTCTCAATAACCGGCCAGCATGGACACACCTGGGGGTTACAGCCACAGCAAGGGCCAAGAGGCCAAACGCCGACGTGCTGCGCAGCCATGGCAAGGCATCGCTGACGGGCTCAAAGGTTGATGCCAACAGGCCCACACCACCAGCGATTTCCGCCACTCCCGTCCAGTTCACATGGAACGAGTCAGAACCTGGCAAGTTCCAGATGCCCCATGCACCCTGTGGGGTTTGCACGTGAGCACGACACTCGTGTGTGGTGCTGCACCTGCAACTTGTCGATCATGTCTAACGTCCATGCCAAGATCATAGAGCACCAACCTGCTCCGGCATCATGGTGCAGAACTCATCACTACATGCGAGGTATGGGCAGGACAGGTTAGTGGTCAGCCATAAGGCTGCTTTACGATCGATATGACAGGTCCAACCAAATGGGCATGCAGTACCACAAGAGCAGTGCAGCAGGCAGTTGCAGCATCACCCGGAAGCTGCCCTCAAACAATCAGACTTACTGTGATGTGAAGTGTGCGATTCCAGCTGCAGGTATGCACAGCATGTAAGCTTGAGCAGAGTGTGGCATGCAACCACATGCATATGATGCTCATGCAGTCAAGCTCGTGTTCCCCACATCACCGCGTGCACAGCTGCACACCTGCCGTGAAGATGACGCCGAAAATGTACGGGCTCGATGCGCCGGCTGCCCATGACAGATCGGTGAAGTTGCACAGCACCAGCGAACCAGCTGTTAGCCCAGCGAAGATTGAGTAAAACACGGCGCTTTGCTGCTCAATAGGTAGCCGTTGAACAGCAGCGATTGGAACTTCTGACTCGAGTTTGCCAGCGACATAAACTTGAGTATCAGGTGTTGATCCAGGGCGGATAGTTGCCTTGGCTGCACAGTTCCTGCCGGAGTTTCTGTTGCTGATCGACCTTGCTACTGCTCGTAGCGGCAGTAGCCCACACGTCAGGCGAGAGTATGCTTTGGGAAACGAAGGCTGTGTAACACGCAACATCTTGCTTGAAACACGACATGTACCATCCCACCAGGATGGCCCTCTCACGAAAATGAACTATGGCCCATACACTGAGGTACTGCCACAGCAGCACCCACATCATAGACTGGCACGTGCCTCGGACCAGGTGGATGGGCTAAGAAGATGTTGCTTGGGAAGATTGCGACAGTCAGCACGAAGAAGCACACTGCACGCAGTCACTTGGCGCAGCCAGGGGAAGGCGGCAGTGACAGATGGGAGCAAGGAGGCCAGCAAGCCAACGCCGCAAAGGACCTCACAAGCTCCAGAAAACTTGACCCACGCAGAAAGAGTCAGACCCAGAGATGCACCAGATGCCCCACGCAGGCACCCTGCATATGAACCGTATGCACCAGTTGCCCCCACATACCCAACGACATACCTCATGGGATGCTTGCGTTGCGGTCTGTTACGCGTATACAATCTATGCATGCGTGTATGTGTGCTTGGCGCAGCAAACTCTCATGCTGCCTTCATTCATTCCGAAAACAACAAGCCGGTATGCACAGCTTGCCGGAGATCTAAGACACTACACACAGCAGCTGCCGCAACAGCTTCATTCAAGGCGCATTTTTGCTGGTTCCAATACAACCTGCCGGTACATACAGCCAACTCGATCACCTGGGCAGGAGCCGTCGTGCAAAGCCCGTCATGCTTGGTCCACCGCAGGGGTCCTGCGGACAAGCTCGGTGGGTGGGCTGTGGGCTTGAGCATGAAATAGTACCAAGATGCAACATACACCCCTCCAGCAAGGATAAAAAAACACGGCCCGTGTTATCATATCAACGACGCGATGCTGAGCGCCCAAGTCTCAATCAATGGAAGCAACGCTGCTGCTGCTGGCCATGACGCCAATAAATGCAGCTGTTTGCACTGGCAGTGGCAGCCTCTGAATGCATGGAAACAAATGGCATCTCAGTCTTCAGGTTCCTTGCTGTGAAAATCTGCGTATCTACCGTCGTGCTAGGAAGGATGGTGGCCCAGTTGATGCTGCTGGTGGCTCTCTATACAGAACCCTACCTCCCTGGCAGCACCTTCAAAATCCAAGGCTGACGCGCAGGTAGAAAAGATTGCTGACGGGCGAAGCGTGCCATGATTTGTATGTTGTTTTCAAATACGCTTTCTGCGCAGCCTGTAGAAACGATCCATGCGAGGCTCGCATCATGCTCTACGCAATCTCGAGTGATATACACTACCACCAGCCTCGCACCCCAGCGATTGATCCACTCAGTACAAGCGACATGGTGCGCATGCAATCGATGCAAGGTGTTCAAGTAGTCAAGGGGCTGCATGTGTTGACACAGCTGCTCCTCGGCTCTTGGTGCATAGCATCAGTTGCAGCAGCATGTAGCAGCACGGAGCAAGGACAACAAACTCCAGACTCCGGCGCTCTGCCAGCAGTTACAGCAACTCCTGACACTGTGCACCTTGGAATGGCTCTTGCCCGCCGCATGACGCAGCAGCAGCAGCAGTTGCAAGGGTTCCCCCCGTTAGGGACAGGCTCATTTGGCAGCCAGCCACAGTTGGCCACTGGTGTTGGTGGTGCGGGGGATGGGGCCTACCTTGGCCAGGGCAGCTTTGGGCAGGGCTTTGACCAGCTCATGCAGGGCAGCTTGCAGCTGCCTGGCACACAAGGCGCACTGCTGGCAGATGCTATGCGGCGCGCTGCAGGGTTGGCTAGCCCTATCAGCGACAGTTCAAGTACAGCAAGTGCAGCCCCATCTTCTTCAGCGTCAAGCAACGGTGGTAGCAGCACAAGCTCAGGGGTTGCACAGCAGCCATGGGCTTCTGGTGGTTTGAGTGGGGCAGGTGCCCTGGGCCCGGATGCAACAGGAGGCGGCTTCGGACCAGGCAGCTCCTCAGGCTGGCAATGGCCGGCATCAGGCGGCACCCTGGTTGACCCAACCGCTCTCATGGGTGCAGATACACAATACGTGGCAGACGCGCAGACTGCGATGGGGCAGCAGTTGGTGCAGCACCTGCGGCAACAGGCTGCGCAAGACACAGCTCAATCGTTGAGATCAGGCATGCCTCAGCCACCCAGCAAGGCAGCTGCTACCCTAGCAGCAGCGCGTGCATACCAGGCTGCAACAGTGGGACCTGGTGTCACTACCCAGCAGCAGCAGCAGCAGCAGACAGCTGGTCAAGTAGGTTTACGCTCAGTGGCTGGCACGCCAGCAACCGCGTTACTGACGGACGCCTCGTCCAAGGCTGCAATTGCTGCAGCACCCAGTGCATACAACGGGCAGCCACACATGGGTGGAGCAGCCCAAGCTTACCTCGCAGACTACGGTTTTGACACTGTGCTGCAAGGGCCACTCACATGGGACACGGCAGGTGCGATTGTGTCATGCTGCACAGCCTGAGGATAGATGGCCAGGTTTGAGCGTCCAAGGAAGTAGCTGCTGCACTGCTGTGGCCACTGCTGCTGCAGATCTTTCCACAGAGACTGGCATATCTCCTGCTGCCAGCTACCGCAACAGTGCTGATAATCTGGCCAAGCTGCAGTACATTGAGAGCTCAGGTCCTTTTGCTGCTGCAATAGACCCATGGAGCCAGGACTTCCCCACCGCAACACAACTTGTGAGTGCAAGGAGCAGCCACTCTGGCCATGATTGTAGACCATGGTTGTACAGTGAGAGGCTGGTCATGTGTAGGCTGACTGCCAGTGTGTGGTGATGTGGGTGGGCACGTTGGGCATGGATTTTGCGCTGCTCTTTGCATGGCACAGGTGCAGGATGCGCTTGCAGCAGCAGCCAGCCAGCAGAGTAGTACCACCAATGCAGGCACACCACCCACGCCACAACAGAGCCGTGCAGCTCTTGCGCAGGCTGTTGCATCAGTGCAGCAGCTCGTGTCACAGCTGAAGGCGTCCAATTATGTTGGGGATGTCGTTGGCGGTACTCCGGAAAGTCCAGCAGTTGCTCAGTCTGGCCAAGTCAGTGGTGCAGGAGGAGCTGCTGATACCAGCCACCAGCAGTATCGCACAGCACCAGCTACTTTGGCAGGTGACATGGCCGGCCGCGGCTTTGGGTATGGAGATTACTATGACAGCGATTACGAGGACAGCAATGATCAAAGCGCAGGCAGCAGCACTCAGAATGGGGCCATACCCAACACAACACCCTCTCGCACCTCGGCCCAAACAGGGGCTCAGCAAGGTCCGCCAGCAGCAGCGGGCCACAATGGCATGAGCAGCAGCAGCGGTGTTGGTGGCGGGACAAGCAGCAGGCCCCAAGGTGCTGGCAACCCTCAGGGGGACAGCAGTGGGGGTGGCACCACTGTTGGTGGTAGCAGCGGTGCTCCTGGTCAGAATGTGGGTGAGGTCGCGCCGTTCTGCCAGCCACCTATTTTGTTGTGCTCTGACCGCGACCTGGTGAGGTTTCTGGGGACTGCTGTGGACCAGATCGTGTTCCCGGACAACGTCCTGGAGCTGAACGCTGCACGGCTACGTACCGAGGGCTCTGGACAGGTGGTGATTAACGACAACAACTCCCCTGTCGGTCAGTGCTGGTTACACCCTCAATGCCCCACATCAACGCACCAAACTGCCCTACTGTATCCCTCACGCAGGGTGACAGAACAGCTGATCCATTAGGCCCGTGATGATGCATTGGTCCATGACTGGTGAGCGGCCACATCATCCCAAGTGAAAGCGCTTTTGTACACACACCTTGTGTGCGCACCTGCATCAATGTGGGTTTCTGCTGTTTTGCTGCAGGAGGCCCAACGCTCACCGTGAGCGAGGTGCTGTTGGCCAACTGGCGCCTTCGATCCACACAGGCTTTAATCAATGGGCTCAACGGTGTGGGCTCAAACCAGCTGTCCCTCCTGGTAGGGCCTGCGTCTCGCATCCGGCTCGCCTCATGTGCATCGAGCACCTTGTGCCAGGCCTTGCCATCAGCACTGTAGTTTCTCACAGATGCACAGCGGAGGGCTCTGGCATAGCTTTGGCTGTTGCAAGCTGTCATGTGAAAAGGCACCACCTTGCGTGTGATGTATCCAAGCGCTGCTGTTCATCAATCGTGTGCACTTGCCCTTTTTGACCGCACGTCCCAGGCAATCAATGCAAATGCAGCACGCCCAGATCGTGCAGGACTGGACTCCTTGTCTGTGAATGTGCGTGGCTATGCTGGGTTGCTGGCTCCTGAATTGAACGCTGCGCCCAGGCTATGCACACATGTCTGTGCACCTGCCACCTGCTCACATTGGCTGCCAAATTTGTTGCTGCTCCTGCTCTTTCTTGGTGCTCTTGCTTGGCCACTGGCAGGTGGGTGGCCGCACACTGGCCAACTCAATAGCACAAGTGCGGTACGTGAATCACTATGTGAATGTGTGCAAAAACGTAGTATCATCTGCTTAGTCTGAGGGCTGCGCATTTGACGAACTGCATGGATTTGCTTCTTGATGGCCATGCAGGTTTGTCCCGTCCTACATCATAACAGGAACTGGCCCAGGCTTTGCTGTCACAGACACACCCTTTGGCATCTTCCTCACCGACTTCCAGGTCAGTCCAGGCCACACAACAAGCAGCTATGGATGCATAGTCGGCAGTGTTTGTGTGCTCCATGGCTTGAATGGACCCGTGTGTGATGCAAGCTAGACTGCGGTGGCAGCCTCCTCCTGCACCCAAGCGCCACTGATCATTTTGCCCTTCTTCATCCCCTTGCAACTCAGGTCACTGAGTTTGCGAATTCTTAACATAGATTACCTTGAAGGCCAAGAGGCCAACGAAGGTAGCGACGTCAACCCCCGCAACATAAAGTGATGTTAGTCAACCAGGCTGCTACCAGAACACAGCTGAAAGACACACTGGGCCTGCAGCAGCAGCCATGTTATGAATGCAAGCTCATCCCAACATGCAATCCATCGGGCACACACAGTGACATGAACTGTATGCAGGGTAGCCGCTCCCAGAGGGATGAGCAAACTGGCAGTTCTTCCATAATCCAACCATCTGGATATCGCTCCGGTCTGCTGCGTAACAGCTGCCTGAGTTCAGCACTTGCTTGAAATGAGCAGCTTGCGTGCAGCTGCGGCAAATGTTCCCCAATGCTCATCTGGCGTGGTCATGAGCCAGTCCCCATCCGCATCCAAGTAGATGAGCTTGGCATGCAGCTGGTCTGGCAGCAGGCCGTGCGGGAAGGCTGCACTGAGCTGCAGCCACAGCTCCTTGAACGACCTGATGCGTGAGAGGTCTACTGTCGCTTGGTGATGAGCTGTGGTGCTCGAGGTGGCAGAACCGCCTGCCCCAGATCCAGCAGCAGCCACCACCGGGGCGGTGTGCAACACGCCACCATAGCTGCCTGTCAGGGCCCCAAAAGGAGCCCCAGGAGGCCCCACCTCCAGGACACACTCCACTAGCCGCTGAGGCCTGGTGGACTCCGATCCTGTGCGCACAGACGTGGGCGGGTGCGTCCCCACAGAGCCAGCGGCAGCTGCCGGTGGCTTGCTGTTGCGGGGCGGAGCATGCTGGGCCCCTTGGGTGTGTGTCTGTGGCTGCTGGCTGCTAGGCGCTGCTGCCTGTTGTGAACCAGCCCCCTTGGTCTTGTCTTTGTGCCGCTCCTTGTCCTTGCCTTTGTCTTTCGGCTTCGCTGCTCCGCTCCTTGCCACCTCTAACTTGCGTGAGTCACTGTGTGCCAGCTTAAGCTTTTCGGGCTTCTGAGCAGCAGCTGGGTCGATGCTGCCACCTGCTGGCTTGAAGGCCCCGGCAACCCTGTCCTCAGCGACGACCCTTTCAGCCGTGTCATGCTTCGGCGCTGCTAGTGCGGCGTTGTCTGACTTGCCAGCTGACTTCCCAGCACCTGCACTCGCAGGGCCCGCTGCACCCTTGTCTGGTTTGTCTGCCTTTTCACCCTTCTCACCCTTGTCTGCGTTGTCGCCCTTCTCAGCCTTCTCAATGCCCTGCAGCTGATCTGTTTTGTCTGGCTTGTGTACCTTGTTGAAGCCCGCTACTACAGAGCTGGCCTTGACCTGCCCCACAGCAGATGGCTGCTTGGCAACATGCCCCACTAGAGGGACAGCAACAACAGCGACAGCTGCCACCTTGGGCTTGCTGGCGTCCTGAGGCACTGCCACAGCCGTCACAGTGAGGTGTGGCTGCACCCCTGCTGACGCTGGGCTCCTGTCGCTCTTAACCCCCTTCTCACCCCTGTCTGGCTTGTCACCCTTGTCCTTGTCCTGTGGTTTGGCAGCAGCTGCACCCTCTGCTACCTGGACTGGCTTGGAGCTGGCGCCTACATCAGCAGGTTTGCCGGAGCTGAGCTTGCCTGCCCCATCCTTGGCCACAGCCACATCCTTGGGCTGGCTCCCCTTGTCCTTATCTCTCTCCCCTGAAACGGCCTTGGGCTGTGCCATGTGTCCACTGCTCGTCTTGGCAACAGCTTTGCTGTCCTTGTCCTTCTCCTTGGCCTCCCTTTGTGCCCCAGCCCCCGCCTCTCCTTGCTGGGGTTTGGCAGGCTTCAGAGCTGCCCCACCATCTTCTTTATCTGTGCGTGCCACCTTCGCCTTCTGTTCCCTTTCCACACCTGGCTGTGGTGGGCGCTTGGCTGGCTTGGGGGCCTCAGGGCCCTTGTCGCTTGAGCCTGTGATACTGCTGTGAGCCTGCAGCTTGGGTGGCGGCTCATCGGCACCGCCACCACTGGCACCACGCACACGTCTGGCATCAGTCGTGTCGCCATCGTCACCCTGCAGACCACAGCGTGTGCACATGGCTGCATGAGTTTGGCCGTTGTGGATTCGTGGACGTCTGCGTAGTCAACAGTGACAAGTCAAGCATCGGTGACTGCAGCAAGCCGTTGCTATGATAGAGTAGTTGGCAGGAATGCAGGCAACTTGTGTGAAACGTCCCCCACTACATGTCCAGGACTGCACCGAGCCAGGCATAGTTTGGGCAGTCAGCTCTCATCCCAGGCAAGGCCACACCTTGTCCTTGTGGATGCTGCCATCCGAGTCACGCGGCCGCTTGCGGTCACCATCCGGCTTGTGCTTCTCGCCCCGCTCCTTATCCTTGTCTTTGTCACGGTCTTTGGGCTGCTTGCTTCCCTCGGCACCAGGTTGCCCAGACTTGGTGACACCCTGGCCAATGTGAACATACAAGACAGGACCAAAGCAGCATGAAGGACTGAGCAATGGCTTGCCTCATCCATTGAAACAGCACTGACAAAGCCATGATTTGTGTGGGGCACACTTGGTAGGCACAGCAGTTTTGTGATAGCTTGAACAGCGACATAACCAAAGAGCATAGGGTGGCACACCAGGCACCTGTCTCCAGCATAGCATGCAGGCATACCTTCTTGGGTGGTCTGTCCTCTCTTTGCACAACTGGCTGTGAGCGCTCCCTGTCTCTGTCCCGATCGCGCTCCTCTACCTTGGGCTGGTGCACAACAGACGGCAGCGCAGTGAACACTGCGTCCTCAAAGTCATCATCAAGGCCAAGCGTAGCTTTGCGCTTGGTCTCCGCCTCTCGGGCCTTGCGCTCCTACACCACAAGGCGAGCAACACAGCACAGCAGCGCATATCAGAATGCACGCATCAGGATGTTGCATGTGCATATGCCAGCTAGATTAAAGAAGCTCTGACGCAATGTGGTGGATTCACGTTGTGTGAAGCACTTGTACCGGAAAGCCCACGTTCCACCAAAACGTCTGCACATGCATCACAATGCTGACGAGGCATGAACAGGGACGATGATGAAGTTTTAGGGTTCAGGTTAGGGGAGCACACCTGCTCCTCCTTCTCTTTCTTTGCCACCTCCTCCTTCTCTCGTTCTTCTTTTTCCTTGGCCTCACGCTCCCTACGTGCCGTTTCTTCTGCCTCCCTCTGCTTCCTGGCTGCCTCCTCTGCCTCCCGCTGCCCTCTTGCCGCCTCTTCAGCTTCCTCCGCCTCCTGCCAAAGCAAAACATGCAGTACACCCATGTGAACCAGCACAGGTGCCAGTCAGCATCGGAAATCACAGCATACTCATCAGCAATCACATCCGCCCCCACCTTCAAAGCACGTGCAGCTGCTTCAGCCTGTTCTTTGCGCAGCCGTTCCGCTGCAGCAGCTCTCTCAGCAGCCTCTTTGCGCTCCTGCCCACGCGAAGCAGAACCATGCAAGCAACTGTTTGATGCATTATGCTTGCCCGCATGCTTTTTGTCAAGCACACAGCTCAGTCATGTGCATCATGGGACTCAGTGGCGTCACATACGTGCGCTGTGGCAGCACGACTGAAACTGCTGCAATCACCATGCATCTAGCACGATGGCAAACCAAGTGCTGTGTGAACCCCTCCCGCTGATTTACCAGCCGTTTGCTGCACGCCCAGGTCCACATACACTGCATCCTCATGCTCATGCTCATGCTCATGCACCTGCTCTTCCTTTGCAGCCTTCTCGGCCTCCTCTTTCTGTCTCCGCTCCTGCTCCTCAAGCTGCTTGTTGTGCTCTTGCATCCACTTCCATTTCATGCCCTTGAAGCCCGGACCACCGCCGCCACCACCACCACCACCACCTCCACCAATCCCAACAGCGCCTCCACCACCTTCATTTGGTGCAGGGGCTGCTGGGGCAGCAGGTGGTGCTGGAGGTGCAGCCAATGGTGGTGATGCAGTTACATCATAACTAGAGCTGGGCTGAGGTTCCACTGCCTTTTGGAAGAGCCCTGGCAGCTTCCCTGGTGGCATCCCACGCTACCCCAGTTGTGTTTACAGCAACCTTGATACCTGCATGAGCATGCAGGTGCATCATGCAATCATGCAATCCATGTGGTTCTAGCATGAAGCATCTCCAAAGAGTGCATGGCTGCAGCTGCTGGTGTCCTGGAAGCTGCTGCAGCATCCACCTTAGGTCAGGGCCAGGACCTGATGATTGAGATCCTTTCATGGATGGCGGTCCGTTTACTTAAACAAACAGCATTTTGCTTGGATCAGCACATCAGCTCAGGCGGTCTCATGGATCAGGCTGGGGTTGAACAGGATGAGCTCAGATTACAGCAGCAGCAATCTGTATCCGTTTCGCATCCCTGCAAACAAGTCGACGTGAAGAACTGCACTTGCGCTCACTTATGATCATACAAATTCTTGACCAAGGAGTTTCTGTCCTTTGTATTGCGAGAATACTGGGCGTTAATGATGCACACACGCGTACGGTGACGTGGTGTGGAAGCCTTCGCAGCCAGGCCCCAGCAGTCATGGGGCGCAAGAAGAAGAACGAGGAGATTGTATTTTGCTGTAAGTGATGTTTGTGCCACGATTAGATGTCGCTCGATCATTCTGGTGGGCTAGGCCTTTCAATGCTGTGTTTCGTTTGTGGTGCAGATTATTGTGACCGCATTTTCAAGGATGAGGCAACCCTGGTGCAGCATCAGAAAGCAACACATTTCAAGTGCCCAGGTGAGATGTCCATTGCACAGCAAGGAAGCGCTATGTGTCAGCTATGTTAGCGTATGGCTTCTGAAGGGCTTCAATGTCTTTGATCTGCAGAATGTCACCGCAAGCTCAACACCTCGCAAGGCCTTTCAACACACTGCTACCAGGTCCACAAAATCAGCCTGAAGCAGTAAGTGGCAAGGCCCGCACAGGAAACAGCGAGGCATGCCTCATCCAGCCCATGATAGCATGCATACATGCGCAGACGGGTGCCAGTTGCATCTGCCACGCGTGGGCTTCACATGGAAGAGCTGTTGAAATGCTTGCTCTGTATCCACACATGCAGGGTGCCAAAGGCTAAGCCGGGGCGTGAGTCAGTTGAGATTGAGATTTTTGGGATGGCTGGCGTGCCACCAGGCATGAAACCAGGCGCTGAATTCGGTGGGTGATTCTGGGTGGTTGCAACATCAATTTCAGCATAACGACTGGCACAGTGGCAATCGTGCAGTCTGCACTATGTAGGGATTCCTCACCGGAGCAATACACGTGTAACGTTGCGTTATCAATGCTGTTACAATTCGTGCAGTGGAGGATGATGATGAGCAGCCTGACAAGAAAAGGGCCAAGACTGAAGACGTTGGTGTGCCGCCACCTCCCATGGCACACCCGCCCCCACCCTACGGCATGCCACCTCCCCCGATGATGCCACCCCCTCCGTACGGCATGCCACCAAGGCCTGGGATTCCTCCACTACCAATGTGCGCCACTTTTGTTGCCTGCTCGTGCAAGCGGACCAGATGTACAGCTGTGGCGTGACGCATGTGGGCGGCCTTGCTGAGTTCATGCGCTGTGCTGTGTGCACACAGGCCACCGTACGGTGGGTATCCACCACCCTATCCTGGGGGGCCGCCGCCGCCCTATGGCATGCCTCCGCCTGCCCACTTCGGTCCGCCCCGCCCAGGCATGCCACCACCACCAATGGGCATGCCACCACCTCCTGGCTTCCCACCACCAGGGCACCTGCCGCCCTCGCACCTACCCCCTCCACATCTGACCCCGCCCGGACACCTGCAGCCGCCAGCAGGTATGCCCCCTCCACCAGGTGGCCTTCCCCCGCCCGGCCCGCTGTTCCCCATCGCGGCAGGGCAACCAGCATCAGGAGCACCTGCACCCCAGCCGCTGTTCCCTGTGGCGGGCGGTGCACCTGTGGCAGGGTCGGCAACTGCTGCACTTGCTGCGACCAAACCAGTGGACCAGCAGGGGGTGGTGTGGACGGATGATGAGTTCTCCATCGAGGAGCGGCGTGCACAGGCAGCAAAATATGCAAGTGAAGCTGCATGACATGCAAGCTGGGGCTGGGACTATGCATGTAGGTGGCTGCTGGAGTTTGGTACAGAAGAGTGATCCCATCCTGTTACAATCCTCTCGCCCTGTTCCTGCCTTCCTGTTGTTGGACCATCACGGTCAAGGACACGTGGTATAGACAGGGACACAAAAAATGAATGGTTCCCACGCACCACCAACATGCTGAAATGCAGCCACCTCCCAGCCACCTCAAGCCACCTTCCACCCTGCTGCTTTCACATGCAACCATCCTGCCCTGTTGTGTTGCGACTGCTGCGATGCTGCACAATGCAAATGGATTTCTCCAGACGTTCAAACTCCAACAACCAAGCAACACAAGCTCACCCGCCTAAATATGCAGCAGGCATAAATGTTTGTGCGCAGTCCAGGCGCATGGAACCATCATGCAAGCCACAGTAGTGATACATCCAGCAATGCATTGCGGCAGAGATCCTGCCAAATGAAAGAGAAGCACAAGGGACCACCACACGCCTCTCGCGGCGCAGACTCCAACCCCAGTGGGCATAATATTGTTCACTTCCACTTTACATAGGTCCAAACACCCATCTTGCTACAAAGGTCTTCACACCCCGCACCATGCACAAGACAGCTTCACACACCCCTTGACAACATGGAAACAAGAGTGTCGCTCAATGCCCTTGCCTGCTTCAGGCCTTTCAAGCTGCAGCAGCCCTCTGAACTGTGCAAACCAGCCCCAAACCGATCAGCTGCGGCGTTCGCTTCCACTCCCAGCATGGCACATGTGAGCAGCTTACAGCATGCCCTGCAAGAATACCATGCAGCCAACACCATGTCCCCTGCCCTTCATCACTTCCGCCGATGGCCTGCACCGTGTGCAGTAGAGATGCTGGCAGGTGGCGCAACTTCCCGCTGCTGATGCTGGCCCTGGGTGGGTGCCGTCATGTCACTCGGTGCTGCAGCGCCTGGCGCTGCTGCTGTGGCAGTTGCAGCTGCTGTGTCCTTCCTTGGGGCCGGCTTGCCCTTGCCCTCCCAGCTTTTCTTCGCGCGTGCTGTATTGTCAAAGAAGCCGCCCACATCATCCACTGAGGGCTGGTAGTCAGTGATGCGCGCAGGCATGTCGCGCGTGTTGGAGCCGGCACCCATCGCCACACGCAGAAACTCCACCCCCGTCATCGCGTTGTGGGCGGCATGCAAGAGTGTGTCCAGTGCGGCCTCCAGCGGTGCTGCCCGTTGGCTGGGTGCCACGTCAGCAACGTCCAGGAAGCGCTCCGTCGCCGCCTCCCATGTGAGGGAGTGCAACTCCTCGGGTGACAGAGGCTTGGGGTCCTCACGCATCGCGCGCTTCAGGCACTGGCTGAACCCCTCGCTGTCCCTGCATATGATAATCCCATTACGACGTTCAGCAACATTCGACATGCTCAGCAACACAGATGGGCTCTGGAAGCAGCAGCAGCCATGTTGACAATCAGCGCTGCAGCAATGGCACACAGTCACACCGCACAAGAAAGCAGTAGCGTGAGAGCAGCCCCACCCACTTGTAGATGAGGCAGTTGGGGAAGCGCTCAAAGAAGCGGTTGGATGGGTGGTCCGCGCATACAACCCATTTGCCCATGGCCAGGGCCTCAGCAGTTGTTGTGGCCACCACATCTGACAGGCTGGGGTTGATGAACACCTGCATACACGCGCAACGAATTACAGTGCAGGTCAGCTATCTGATTGCTGGTCTGCTGCACAATTCAGCACCACCAAGCACTCAAACACTCTGTTCAATGAACCTGCCAGCCCCTCCTCATCATCAGGTACCGACAGCCGCCCACCTTGTAGTCTTGAATGGACTCGTCTGCATGGTCACGCGCCCCATTGAATGCCAGCTGCAGCTTGCGCCGCTGCGCCTCCTCCTCCACCGCGCGCAGGTCGGGGCCCGCACCGTACACATCCACTGCCACCACCTCGCCCGTCCGCGACGCATGCTCATTCAGCCGGTCCAGCAGCTCTGTGTAGCCCTTCGCCCACAGCACCTTCCCTAGGAAGTACGCGCCCTTGTTGAATGGCTGCTTGCCCTCCAGTGCAATGGCCGCCTTCCTCTGCCCAACCTGGAGGAATGCCGGTGACACGCCATGCACAAACATGGTCTCCTGCCGCGGCAGCGGCTGCACGGCGTCGCTGAGCTTGATGACCTTGTGGCAATGTATGCGACACACCCACGCGTTGATGTGCCTGCACGAACCATCACGGAGAGGAGGCAACTCAGGACCAGAGGAGTGACGAACACCAGTTGCAGCACTGATGACAACCCAGACCTGAAATCATCGCATGGCATGCATATGCCTCATGCAACCTGCAGTGTGCAGCCCCTGTGCCTGACATATGCCCATACGAACGTAGCTGCACGCCTGTACTGCTTGACAATAATAGGGCCCCGACACTGGAAACCACTCACTTGAGCAGTGCCTCCTTCATGTTGCCGTTATCCTCACGCCGGGCATAGTCCAGGTAGTTGGTGTGCATGACACCCACTACATGGTTGAACTTGTCAGTCCAGCGTGTCCCATGGTGGTACCAGTTCAGGTGCTCCGGCTCCTCCAGCACAGCCACATCTGCCTCATGGTCAGGGATCACACTGGTGATGTCGCCCACTGGCAGAATGCTGCCTGTGGCCATGACGGTGCAGCACATCGACGTCAGCACACCGCATGAGAACAACGCAGTGTTTCAAGCAACACATGCCAGCTGATTGAACATGTGCGCATGCAACAGGGGTGTGTGCATGCCCTGCATCATGCCGCAAGCACCCCACCCTCTCACACAACACGCGCCTCCTGCACCCACCCTTCTCCGCTGCATATCGGCCTGGGTAGAAGGTGACCTTGAAGTTGCAGTCAAGCCCAGTGCGACGGCGTGCCCAGTCGCGCACATACTCCTCCTGCTGCTCTGGTGTGTCAAACTGCATATTGTTGGGGAACACGCGCTGCTGGTCCGCAGGGGACAGCCACGGCAGCACGAGAGTGACCTTGCGTGTGCCATCCGTAGACAGGTAGGCCGCACGCAGCAGCGGGTTTACCGCTGTGCCCGTGAGCCAAGGCAGCGACGCAGTGGTGACAATGGCCACCTGCCGCCCAGGGTCGCGCACACTGCCATTTACCGTGCGCCGCCGCCGCTTCTTGGCATCAAGCTGCGCCATGTACTGTTCAAGGGGCGTGATCCAGTCCAGGCCCTTGTTGTTCGACAAATCATCCTGTTCACTGCTGGCCTGTGCATCCAGCTCTCTCGCGCGCAGGTAACGTGGGAACACCTGCCAGGGCACTAGTGCGCCTCCAAATGGGTCATTGCTGCTGTTGGCTATCGACCACGTGACCATTGCACGTGAATTGGACAGCGC
Source organism: Haematococcus sp. NG2 (assembly GCA_004335575.1). Classification (NCBI taxonomy): domain Eukaryota; kingdom Viridiplantae; phylum Chlorophyta; class Chlorophyceae; order Chlamydomonadales; family Haematococcaceae; genus Haematococcus; species Haematococcus sp. NG2. Next base: position 1,233,158 of record QAXD01000187.1, read on the forward strand.
TGTTTGCAGCGGTCCCCCGTTGCTCTGCAGGTTTTGCTGGAAAATGTTGCTGAGTGTCTGCAGGTTCTGCTGGCAGTTCGTGGCCGTTTGCTGGATGCTGAGCTGCGCGTTGTGGATCACCTGCCGCACGGCCTCAAAGTTCTTGGCTGCGTTGTTGTTGAAGGTCTCACTGAGCTCCTGCAGAGATGGTGAGCGCGGCATGCCGCCCTGCCCAGGCCTGTACTGCATGGTGTGCTGCTTACTGTTGGAGAGGACAGTCAGCCCAAACCAGTCATGGTCAGAGGTCAACCCGCCAGCTTGAGCTGCCGATGAGTGGGCGTGATGGTGGTGATGATGCATGCGTCGGCCCATCATCGCGTTGGCTTCACCCCCGAAGTCGTAACCAAGTGCAGTATCTGCCACCCCGCCATCACCCCAGCCCCACTGCTTGCTGAGCTTGCGGTTGCTGCTGGATGCCGTGCCTATGCTCTCCAGGTTGTTCTCAGATGCCGAGCGCTTCATAGCTCCTGACTGTGTTGATATCAAGGACCAGGCATTGTCCTTGTTGCTCCCAACCCGGCTCAGCAGGTTCCAGTCCTCCGCGCCGAGCAGCCCGTTAGTAATGGGCAGAGGAGGCTTGAAGGCACCCAGGCGCTGCTTTGCCTCAGTCTTGAGGCTTTGCTGCCAAGTCTCCAGCCCCTGAGCAAGTGTGCTGCCTAGTGGGGTGGACTTGGCGTGTGCAATCGCCTCTGACATGGACATGCTCCAGCTAGGCTGCGACCAGGGGGCCACAGCAAACATGGGTTTGGACTGTGGACCGACCGCTCTCAGGCTCCAATCAGCCCCGTTCACGCCATGTGTTCCAACATGAGTTGGAGAGGGCGGCTTGTCGTCCATTGTGTTGAGCGTCAGAATCGACTTTCAGGCACTAGGTTTTCTGTAGCCGGATCATCATGGAGGAGCGTGCTGCCAGTACGCGCTTACAATCAACCAACCCACAATGTCCCCCCGAACCACATCCGTCACTGGTTTTAGTGGACACTGAATGAGCTGAGACTGAGAGAAACAACCTCGTGCGTGAGCATAAACTAGGAGTTACGCAGCGGTATTGCAGTGTCTCCCTTACATACGCCTTGGAAACTTTTGAGAAGGTTCTGACAGCAGGATGTTCGCGGCCCGTGTGCAGCCGTCGCGGATCGCTTCCTGTGGGAAGGGTCTGTCAACGAGCTATCCTGTTCGTCCTGCTGGTGCGTGTGCTGCATGGGACCTTGGTCTCGCATGGACACATCCTCACATGACCATCGCCATGGCGCTGATGTAGGTATTGCGCGCTCCCGCAAGGCGGTGGTCGTCCAGGCGAACCTGTTCGCGCGTGTCTCGCGTCTGCTGAAATCCTACGCCGAGAATGCTGGTGAGCCCGAACCCACAGATCTTGTGTAGCTGGGTGTCTGCTCCCATGCACCATTGGCACTGTTGCCGCATCATGCACCTGTGGCTTCAGAGCATGGTTAAGTGCATAGCTTTTGCTGCAGCCCGTGGTGCTCCCTTGAGCTAACCTGGCGGATGTTGCCAACTGCACAAACCCCCCTCTCTCACCACATACAATACAGTGTCCAACGCTGAGGACCCGGAGAAGCTTCTGGACCGTGTGGTCAATGAGATGCAGGAGGATCTTATCAAGATGAGGCAGGCGGCCGCGCAGGTCCGCTTTTGTGGGGGTATTATTTGGTCAAACGGTACAGCTGATGACTCCTCAATGGCTGCGCTCTTTGCCGTTTGATGCAGCCACTATGTGCGCATCATTGTGCTTCCTCATGGGTGGTCTCAAACAGCACATATCATGGTTTTCTGCAAGCAGCTGTCGGTTCCGCTGTTTGCGCACACATTGACAGGTGATGGCGTCCCAGAAGCAGCTAGAGGCTAAGTACAAGCAAGCCCAGCTGACCGCTGACGACTGGCTGCGCCGTGCGGAGCTGGCGGTCCAGAAGGGCGAGGATGACCTTGCCAAGGAGGCGCTGAAACGCCGCAAGTCCTACCAGGAGAGCGCTGATCAGCTCAAGATGCAGCTGGACCAGCAGCAGAAGGCCGTCGACCAGCTCCTGGCAAACACGCGGTACGCACACAGCTGGGGTGTGTCAAAACATTTTCATGGCACATGACATGCTTACTGGGCATTATCATGTGACTAGGCACCTCTCATCCTGCTGAGCAGCAACTGAACTGGAGCCAGAACGAAGCTTATCAGGAGCCAGAACAAAGCGTTCATCAGCACGCCATCAGCCCGTCTCAGTAATGGCAGATGTACTGCATTCGTACATGCGCCTGCTGACCCACCTGGGCATGCTGTCATCATTGTACATGCTGTATTGTACATGTACGTGTCCGACAGCATGCTCGAGGGCAAGCTAGCTGAGGCGCGCAGCAAGAAGGACACACTCAAGGCGCGCGCAGCTAGCGCTAAGACAAGCAAGCAGATTCAGGAGATGGTTGGCTCGCTGAACACATCTAACGCGGTCGTGGCTTTTGAGAAGATGGAGGAGAAAGTGCGTGGCAGCTACAGCTCATGTTTCATGTCCATCTGTGTTGCCAATCCAAGACCTGCACATTATTGGTGCAGCATGCTGAACAAGGGACTGCATGCCATCGGCTGGCACTGACACAATTGGATATGTGGCGCATTGCTTTCCAACCATGCGCAGGTGATAGCTATGGAGGCTGAGGCAGAGAGCACAGCACTGTTGGTGGGCAGCGACAAGGTGGAGAGCAAGTTCCTGGCTCTGGAGAGTGGGACAGGTAGGGTGTGTGGAGCAACTGCTTTGTGGAGGGTTGTGTGTGTGCACACACATGTGTGGGCGGGGGCAGGGGAGGTGTTGTGTGGGTGGGTGGGGCATGGGTGGGGCCATGAGTGACGTATTCGTGTGTGTTCATCTGTGTGGAGCAATTGTCATCGCTCATGACACAATTGCTGTGGTCAGGCACTCAGCCTTTTCCTGGTGGTTGGGTTCTCATGTTGTGTGTGCCAGTGCTGCGTGTATCGCGTGTATGGCGTGTTGCGACTCTGCTTGTGCCTGCTTCCACGTGCCATGCTTGCCATGTGGTTGCCAGCATGTGATGTTTGCCAGATTGCCAGAACCTGACAGCGGCTCCCAGCAGCATCCATCATCATGCGCGGATCACTTCGTGCGGTGTTTGTTGCATGCGCAGTGGAGGATGAACTGGCTGCGCTGAAGAAGGGGATGCTCAAGGGTGCAAGCACTCCAGCGGCAGCACTCCCCGAGGGCCGCCCCATCAAGGATGCAATTGATCTAGAGCTGGAGGAGCTGCGCCGCAAGGCGCGGGAGTGAACACATAGGCAGGAAGCGTTGAGCGCTTAGGGAGTGGCCTAGGCTGCATGCAGCAGCAACTGCTGTTAAATGCCTTGAGCAATGAGAGCCGGCAGGCATCGCAATGGGGAAAGGAACAGGGCGAGGGAGAGGGCGGGTGAATGTGAGGATCAATGGCACATGATGAGGGAGGCACTCGATTGTCAAGGACTGAGGGATGGGCAGCCAGGCGCTGGCCATGTCGATAATTACATTACTGCACCAATTCTTTTTTAGTCGTCCGCGAGCTGGCTGCTGTGAGCTGTGAGTGAGTAATGAGATCCTGTAGTGCAGGTGCTGGATTGGGAGTGCCTGAGCCAAGCTCATCACCTGGCATGCTGCAAAAGCATCATGGGCCCATCACATATTGCACACAAGAGTCATAGATCTGAAAAGGTTGCCAACTGCCCATCAGCCAGATCAATTCCTGATAGTGAAGATGCATGATGAGATGGCGTCAAGGGCAGATGCATGATGAGATGGCGTCAGCTGTGACATTCCGCGTACCAGGTCACACGCAAGTTGCCCCAGCTACGAGACTTAAATGGAGGTAGCATTGGCGCGTGCAACAGCAAATTCCCAGTTTCCGAGATGTGGCCGTAAACGTGCAATTCTTGTATTATGCTGAGGTCCGGGCCCCCGGGCCGACTTGCGAGCCTGAAACGAAAGGCAAGACCTTGAAGACGCATGCACACTTAGTAGCGCGCAAGCCCGGCCATCACTACCTGCACTCTTTCCGCAGGCTGGTGGACTTGTGCACAAGGATGTTGCGCAAGATCTTTTGCTGCCAGGGGTGCTGCTTGTCTTTTGCCTAGCACTGGGGCTCTTTGCGGTCCTCTACGTCGGGAACAGGGAGAACCAGCACGCACGTGACGCTGCTACCGGGATATGTCAATCAGCAGTCTCCGACCTCTTGGCAAAGTTTGCCATCGCCACGTCCCCAGCCGCAATCATTCAGGCCACAGCACGCAACAACGCACGAAGGGAAGATTTTGATGCCGCATGGGCACCGGCAACCATGGACGGGGTAGACCAGGTGGGTGGGAACAGTTGGGCATTAGCGTGCAGTACACGGTGCATGCGCCCCATGCAAGTTTGCACATGAGTGCACCAGCTTTATGCGCATAGAACATGCATGCATATTGCATTGGAGAAACCATGTGCGCCCTGCGATACTGCACACCATTTGTGCGCAGTTGCCAGCCAATGTGCAGAAGCACCTGAACTGGCTGTGGATCGCGCCGCTGGGCATCCTTGAGTAAGTTGGCGCTTTGGGCCTGTCATACAGGTTGTAACAATCTCTACAACAGAAACCATACACTGGGTGCCTGCGTGCCAGAGCCTGAGATTGCCTTTGCTTAGGTCCAACCTCACTACAAGCATCCGCATGCGCAGCAAACCACGCACAGCAAACTGTTAAACCCAGGTAGCTGCACATGCTGCACTGTACATCAGCCAGCTCAAGCATCACCCTGACCACCGACAGCATGTTGACGTTGCAGGGCAACCAGATGCAGGTCATGTGGTGGCAGTCAGGGTGGGGTATGGATGGGTGGGCGGGGATTGCGGGTATGGATTCCTGAGAGAACACAGTCCGGCGTGCCAGTGGCCTGAGTGTTATGCCATTGGAAGCTTGAGCATAAATCTGGACCGCAGAAGGATGGCTGCATTCAAACTACACAGATTTGAGAATCCATATCGTCACATGTCAACTTCTGAACTTTGCACCACAGCGCTCAGCTGTTGAGGAGGTGCTGGCTTTGGCACCATGTTTGCAGCCACTGCGCATAATGCTGCAGCTGCACACATCCTGGTGCCTCCAGGTGTTCAGCATGATGCGCCTGCGCATCAGTGGCAGCATCAGCCTCATGGTGTGCATGGAAACCGCAGGAAACCGCTAAGAATTCATGGTGCTTGCGGTGGTATACACTGCGCGCCTGCAGATATGGCATCTCATTCAAGCCGACCCAAGTCATCTATGGCCTCGACTTATATGCGTACGTACCATGCTTGCCAATGCCTACGCCTTCTGTTTGCATCAATGCATGTGTGGGCTGTGAGCGCTGGTGCTTGTCACTTGTATGGAGAAGTGTTGCGGGACTGTGCAGTGTTTGATTACTTCACATTGTCTTCACATACCACAACCTGCCTGCATCACCTAACAGTCACTTGCTGGCCCCTGCGGATGGTATGCGCACGCCACAGGTCTTTTCCAGATTTGTGGGCAATTGCACAACGAGATTTGCTGGTGGGCACAGATGTTCACGTCACACGTGCGATCCAAGAGTTCACCTCGCAGCCAACAGTCCTGGTCAACTACACGTTTGACTGGCAGCCACAAGATGGGCCTGCCCCACCACCACAACCTCCACCTGTACCAGAGGACACCATGAACAGCTCACAGTTCATGGCGGACCTAGCCATGAAGCCCGCATTCTTCATTGCCGGGCCGTATGGACCCATTGTGCCGGGGGGCCGTGTGCGTGGCATCCTGGTGGGCCGCAACATCTACTTGCCAGCCAACAGCTCAGATGAGTCGTGGGGGTGGAATGAGAGCGTGGTGGAGCAGCACTGTGGCCCCAGCAAGTGCTACAACCCCGCCACTGGCATGAAGCTGTGGGGTGAGCCATAGCATAACTACATTAACTAGTGATGGTACATGCACCGACGTGTGTGCAGCTTTTGAGAAGCTGAAGCGTGCTCGCTTTGGATGTCGGTACCACACAGCTCACATGCAACATACTGGTGCCGTAGTTTGTGCCGTTGCTCTTATGTAGTGATGTTCTGCGCTGGACACATACAGGTATACTAGGCTACTACTTGGACTTTCCCTTCCTCGAGGAGAGTGTTGTGGCCAAGCTGGGCAACAGTGGGTATAGGTTTTCACTGGTCAAAACAACCACCACACAGCCTGCCATTGTGAACCGGTACATAACGGTCCCCCCCCACGTCATCTTCTCTTCAGACGACATTGGCCCAGATGGACAAGCCACACGCGCATGGGAGCGGTACCGCCTGGACCAGTACATCCCAGCGGACCAGGATGGCATGCATGATTACGTTGCAGTTGATTTCGGTTTCCATGACAATCGATGGGAGCTGAGGGTTCGGCCGCATCGTGGCTGGACCCCTGCGTGGGTTGCGCCCCTCATCGCTGTCACCATCATCATGTCCCTGGTGCTGGCAGTGCTGCTGTACATGATCCTGGTGTCGCACCGGCAGCACAAGCTGATGCTGCAGGCGCTGGTGCCGCGCAACGTGCTGCGCCGCCTGTGGCAAGGGGATGTCTGGATGCACAGCAAGGAAGCGCAAACATGGTTGGAAAATGGTGCGGGTACCGGCTGGGTGAGCAGGCTTAGATTACAGCTGCTTGCGTGCCCGCCTTTGTACCCTTATACTGTATCATAGCCAAGCTTAAGCTGTGCGTGCCATAGATGGAGGGTCATCGCCTTTCTTTCTCGGTTTCATCAGCATGCTTCATCGGCATGCGTTGCACAGGTACTCCCGCGTCCAAGATCCTGGGCCTGGTCACCACCTTCCTGGAAGGCCAGATACCACCCATTCAGGATGCACTGCTGGTGCGCACCGCCATCCTGCAGAACTGGAACTTGTACCAACCCATGGGCGACTGGCTGGAGGCGCAGCTGGAGCAGCACGACTACTCGGTACGCGGGCTTGAGCCGTGTACTTACAACCAGCGCGCACAGGACTTGCTGCGTGCTGTGCTTCCGGAGCGCCTTGCAGGCGCAGCCGTTGAGCTGGCGCCTTACCTGCAGGACTCCTTTGGCAACGCCACACGTATTGACTATGGCACAGGGCATGAGACATGCAACACACCTAGCTAAGCCTGCAGATTTGTTCAACCTGCCATGTGTGGCCAATGTAGCTCATTACAACTCGCTCACATGCTGACTGCCCCTACCATGTGTTTCACTCCCTTGCTGCAGTCTGAAGTCATGGATTTACTGGCTCACCAGCTGCAGCTGGATGGTTACAACCATCGTGCAGCTGGCAGACAGGCACCTGTTGTGCCAGCTGGTCCAGAGCCGCAGATGGTGCAGGTTGGCAGCAGCTTCAGCAGCGCATCTGTGCAGCAGGATGGTGGAGACTTGGAGGAGGTGCTGCCCATGCTGTTGCGCATCATTCAAGGCCAGGTCAGCTCCCGCTACGAGCATGAGTCGCGCTGCTCAGAAGCTGAGCTGGTGCAAGCCATGCGGATGGGCACAAACGCCATGCTGCCATTTGGAAGCACTGTGCCTGGCACATCCAACCCGGTTACCCCTAGGTCTGGCTCAGGACCCAGGGCCACTGGCGGCCGCAGGGCACAAGCACAGCGCCCTTCAGCATGCCAGGCAGTGGCAGCGCCAGGGACAGCCTCTGTCGACATCTTGATGACAGCGTGGGACACGAGTGAGGCTCCTGTGGCTGCGACCTACACGTCTGATGCAGGCTCCACTACCTCAGCTATGACAGCGCACCAGTCACCCACCTGCAGCACAGGGAAGAAAACAGTCCAGGCACTGCTTGGCCGCCTGGCCCTGAGGGGGCCCCACAGGGTACAAGGGCCCAGTAAACACGAGCCTGATGTGCAGGTGGTGCCATCATCTCCACCAATGTCTGAACACGGCAGCATGCTTAGGCTGGCGCTTGGCCCAAGGCCGACGAGCATCAGCTTGACGCCCAATCCCGTAGATGCAGCCAGCCAGCCTGCTGCATCCCTTATCCTCAGCACTATGGCCACACATGCTCTGCAGGTACCAGCTGCTGCTGCTGCTGCTGCAGCTGCATGTTTGGAAGGCGTGCAGCAGCCGATCCACACGCTCCCGGGCATGCGTGATTCAAGGTTGTCTTGCAAGGTTGAATCACCACACGCTGCAGATGCCCTGCACCTGGTGAACGATTCGCCACAGACCAGACCTGGGACAAGCCCAGGCTGCGCATCCGTCAGCACGGCGCCTTCCCTACCCCCTGCGCTGCTTGACGATGTGGAGCGTGCGCTGGAGGAGGCGGTGGGCAGCTGGACGTTTGACATGTTCAAGTTTGCGGAGCTCACACACGGCCACCCGCTGTCCACGCTCGCCTACTACTTGTGTGAGCGATGCCAGGAGGGTGCACACGGAAGATCTGTTCAGGTCACGCGGCATCAATGCTTGTGGGTCTTTGCTGCTTGTTCAAGAGGGTGCCCGGGCAACTTGTTGAGCGTGACACCTCCAACTTGTCTCGTGTTCCTGTGCATGTTCTTGCAGTGACCAAGGAGACAGGTCTGGCTGCACGATTCCACATGCCACCAGCCAAGCTTGCCAAGTACTGCTGCTTGATTGAGGCGGGCTACCAGGCTGTGCCCTTCCACAACTCCACCCATGCTGCAAACGTTCTGCGTGCTATGCACGTGTTTGTCACACGTGCTGGCATGGTAGCTGATGGCGGGTACTGTGACCCTCTGGCTCACCTGGCGGTGCTGCTGGCTGCCATGGTGCATGACTATGAGCACCTGGGCCTGAACAACGACTTCCTGTGCGCCGTGCGCCACCCAGTTGCGCAGCGTTACAACGACAGGTGAATCTACCAGCCATCGCTGGGTGTGCTGACACAGGGCTACAACGTTTGTGGTGCTCACCATCTTTCCATCCATGTCATGGCCGCCGCTCAACAGCCAGTGTCACCTGCACTGCCCAGGAGCCCCATGGAGAACCACCATGCGTCAGCGGCCCTGACGTTGCTGGAGCGCCCTGAGACCGGCTTGATGACTGCCATGTGTCGTGCGGATCAAGACCAGCTGCGGCGCACAGTCATCAACCTGGTGCTGGTGGGTGGCCTGTGTGCTGGGCCTGACCCTAACATTCTACAACCCAGAACATGAACTCCTGAAACCCTGTTCTTTAAACAGGACCGTCCTTGCCAACTACATACAGAGGCCGCCTGGAATATGGCTTTTTCATCCTCGTGGTATTGTTGCATGCTGCTTGCAGGCCACCGACATGAAGCAACACCTTTCCATCACATCCCACTTCACCACAGTCCACCGCATCACCAAGGGCCCTAAGGGCAGCATCACCCATGTGACAGACAGTCTACCCCGTGCATCCCCTCAGCCTCCTGTCAATGGCAGGACACAAGGCCAAGCAGCTGATGCACCACCAACGCTTGCAGGCGCCCCCTCAATCCCGCGCGTTAGCAGCAATCCAGGGGCAGATCTTGAGCATGGCAGGACGTCAGACTTTCAGCATGCGCCCAACCCTGAGGCAGATGCAGTAGCAGATGTGGCAGCAAGAGATGAGTGCCTTGTCAAATACGGGCCCCCTAAGCCACGTGATGAACCCGAGCGGTTGCTATCCCTACAAGTGGTTCTAAAGTGTGCAGATCTGGCACACCTGGCAGAGCCATTGCCCACCCACTTGAAGTGGGTGGGCTGTGTTGAGGAGGAGTTCTTCCAGCAGGGAGACAAAGAGAAGGCAGCAGGGCTGCCAGTCTCCCCGCTGTTTGACCGCGAGAAGCCAGGCGTCACCAAGTCACAGGTGCGTTGATCTGGGGTTGTGCTCTGCTTCCTCAAGGGCTTGCTTGTGTTACTCACCCATTTGTTCTTGATATTACTTACCTTCCTGCATGCTTGTACACCTGCCATTGTACTGCACCCACACACCACGTGACCTTGTGGCCAGGATCCCAACCCCCACTTCATGGCCTTGCAGGCCGGCTTCTTCGACTTTGCGGTTCTCCCGCTCTTCTCAGCCTTTACCAGTGTTTTCCCTGGAGCAGCTGGGGTCATGGTGGGCCTTGAAGCCAACTACAAGTACTGGAAGAGCCAAGTGTCATAGGGCAAGAGGCCTGCCATCGTTGGGCAGGATGGGTGCTCCAGTGGCCATGAGAGTTTACAAGCTGGAGCAACAGCACGCTGAGGAGTTTTGACAACAGGTCTGGCCATTTTTATTGTCTTTTCACCTGCCACTGGCAGTAGATGGAATGCAAGCATGTATTGACAGGGATTAGTTTTGGGAAAGTGCATGTCATGGGATTCATGCTACTGCTGTTCACAGTGTTTGTCGTGCTTGTATGCTTACTCAGGATTTTTGTTCGTGTTGAACCTTGATGTCACACAACCGGTGACCTCATGTGTGCAAGCATGAGTGTATGTGCACAGAAACAAGCAGCACTTTGCTGTGACTTAGCAGCTGAGTTCATTGGGGCATAGGAACTTCAAAATGGGTAGGGGTTGCTGTTGTGGAAGGTTTGATTTCTCAGCAACATCACAGTGTGATAGCTTAAAAACAGAAGATGCGTGGGTCTTACGTCGGCTTCCTCAGGCTCTGGCCAGCAGCTGCAAGCTGCGATATGCTGCTCTTATGGTGTTCTGTCATGTACGAGTACACGCGCAAGCCGAAAGGAGGAGGTGTCCGGTAACCCAATCGATACAGGTTGCACCCATGAACCTGCTTGGAAGCTGGTGTTAAGGGCGCTGAAGAGTGAGGTCTCAAAGCTCCAGGTCCTTCAGTATGCGGCATCTGGGTGTGCAGTATAAGCCACTCAGCTGGCTGCATGTCAGGCTAACTGCGTCATGGTGTGTGGAGTCATTAGCTGCTCTTGTTCTTCAGTTCTGCAACCTGACATTGTGGGAATGGTGGTGCGTGTCCTTGGAACGATACTTTGCATGTGGTAGTCCAGGTTGCATCAGAAGTCCCACTTCATATACTGAGACGGCCAGCATTCTCATTCATGCGAGCTGGCCCGTCTGTCGCGCGATTGGACACTGCTGTGTAGGAACTGTGCTGCCTTTGTAACCGTCATGCCCCAGGGGGGTTTTCTGCCCCGCCGCATCAATGCCCCATAAGCCTTTTGCGTTGTGTGCACATGATGACAAGCATGGTGCTCAAATGTGCAGCTCTGGCACGTCTGGCAGAGGCCAAGAGCCATTGTCCACCCACTGAAGTGGTTGAAAGCCCAGGAGGAAGAATTCTTTCAGCAGGGAGACAATGGAACAGCAGCAGGGCTGCCAGTCTGCCCGCAGTTTGACCGCGAGAAGCCAGGTGTCACCAAGTCACAGGTGCGTTGAATCTTGCTGAAGCAGTTCAGGCCATGGCCTTCTGTCCTTATGCACCTCACGTTTTGCTGGCTGCTCCCATCAACTGCATAGTAGCTTTGGCAGCTTACACGCCACACCCATCATCCAGCATGACGCATATGCTTGTGTACAACCTTGATCGCACATCCCAGTGTTTTGTCTAATAATAATAACACGGCGTTTCACAGATGTTTCTGCATGCCGGAGCCTGACAGTCATAAGCCAAACATCCATAGCACGCCCATTGCCCAGAAGTAAATGCGTGCTTCCACGCAAGTAGTGGTGGGGGTTTGTTCCCAGTGACATACGAAGGCCCTGTTCCACCTGTGCGTGTGGCCTGTGTTGCTGCATACAGTGGGAGATGACAAACAGGATTTGGCTGGTGTGTGGAGCCGCCGGAGCCTCTTTGTGGTGCTGGGAGGGTACCAGGTGCGCTCCCCTGCCGGTGCACTACTGCCGCTAAACCCTGCCCCAAGCCGCATCCATCACCAGCTCTGTATTGTTACAAGTGGAGAAGTCGTGCACACGGCATGAAGCATACGTACAGGGATGCAGTGCTGCATCATACCCTGTTATAACTGAGTTGTGACACTGCCACTACTACTCACACCTCACAGGGCACCTGTCCTGAGGTGAGCCTCCAAGAAGTCAACCCAACTGGGTTTCAACCCACTTGCACATACTGCGAGACGTACTGGTAAGTGTGTGACGGTACCCCGACTGTGATGTCTTGTGCCCTGTACCTGAAGTGTTGGTTGCGGGGCAGCATTTGCTGCAGATGGCTGGAGCCTGCCTTTGCTGTGTTCCAGCCGACACCGAACGTGTGTTACTGTGCTTGTCGGACTGCACTCCAGGTACCGCTTTGACATCCACCTTAGTGCATTTGCTGGGTTTGGAGCCAACAGCATCATCAACAACCCTGAGTTCTTTCGAGGCTGCACCAGCAGCAGTGGCGCGCTGATCACCGCCTCTGACCTGAACTACGTGGAAGTGAGGAACTATGACAGTGATGCCAAGGGGGTTTGCCTGGACACAGTGCTGGTCCGGTGATACCCACAGGTGCACTAACTCAACTATGTGGGCCAACCACGAGCAAGTGCCTGACAGGTTACGCAAGGAACACATGGAACCAGGAATTGCAATCTCAGATTGCAGACTTTGGTGTGCAAATAAGTATTGAAACACAAGGCCAGTGCTTGCCAACCAGTGCTAATGAATGCATGCCCCAAAAAATAAAGCTGTAAGGCCCGGCTCAGATCATCTTAAGGAGGCTCTGTGCCAATATTTTAAGTGCTGGTGCTGCTCTAAAATAACGGCAAGAGCTTTGGTACACAGGACACCTGGGTCACATCGCCAGCTTCTCCCCGCCTGCGGACCCTTCAAAGATTGCACGTGACTGTTCAGGGAACTGGAGCGGCAACAGCATGTAGTCCCCCACTGTGATCCGTGGGAACCAGGCCCTTGGCAGGATATCGTTGCGCAGGGGCAGGTAGTCCAGCTCATCAGCACCCACCCAGCACGCGCCTGCGAGCACTCTATGACGCAGGGTGCCGTGAGAGCGTCCCCAGCACAGACCAGGATAGGCTGCAGGTGGGCCTGCTGTATACCATCCTGGCATACTGTGGATGCATGCCTGTGCCCATCACAACATGATGGGAGTCGTTGCCCAGAGCAGCTGCAGCTCATGTCATGCGAGCAGTGATCAAACAACCGCCCCTAGCAGCTGCAGCAGGCAGCAATCCCAACACGCTGGCTGCGCCACAGATCAGCCTGCTGCGCACCTGCGCTTTCAAAGTCAGGCACTGTCTTGGGGTGAGGCCTGGCCTGGCCTTCACGCCGTTCTGCATACATGACCGCCAGGCGCCATGGTGGGCTGGGCTTCAAGTCATAAACCACCTGTGCCCAGCATGTGTCACATGGGACTTGGCTCGTCCCCAAGCGAAGGTGCAGACAGGCGCGAGGCAGGGGCTGCTGATGCATAGTGATATGTGTACACGTCCAATGCCTCTGAGCCATGGTGATCAGAAAGCATCACGCACAGCTCAGTGACTAGCAAGCATCACAGCTCAGTGACTACAGCCATCTAGATGGCCCACACACCTCCAGCAGGCCCTTCAGGTCTGCCTCCTGGCCAGCCTCCTCCCAACACTCACGCATCTGCAAAGCAAATGCCATGATGGCTGTTCAGCTGGCAAGCAACCAAGACGCCTCATGCTACAGATGCCACCCATTCGTCAATCAGCTGTCAGTGCAGGATCCAAGCACCATGCACATGCACAGGTGAGACGTGCTTGCAGCTGAGCAGGTAGTGATATGCAAATCATTGCTCAACGTTGCTGCACAGTGCATGTGTGCGTTGCTGCGTACACATGAGGGTGGCAGCAGCATGCTCCGCGCATTGATGCAGCAGGCGCAGGAAACTTACGGCATTGATGGTGAGGCGCTCTCCTGGGTCGTTGCCACCTCCTGGCAGCCACAAGCCCTGCTGTGCGAACTCCTGCGTATCAGGCACGTATGCATGTATACGCGTCACCATCCCATCACATTCCAGCAAGCAACAGCATCCAACAGCACTTGCGAGCATCCGACAGGAGCACATGTTGGCATGTGTGGTCTCAGAGGTTCCGATGCACTGGCAGGCAGTATACATGCACGCGGCAATGGCACAGCGTGGAAAGCACATAAGGACGGAGCTCCTGTCCCACCTGCACCATCAGGAACTTGTTGTCTGGTTTGCGGTGCATGACGACTGCACTGCCTGCGTTGGTGCGGACCTCAGGGTGTGGTCCTCGAGGGTCATGCATCTCATGCAGGTGCACTGCCAGGTTAGGCACGTTCTTCTCAAGACAAACTGGGCAGGTCAATGCTGGCTTATTGGGCTCATATATGTGGTACAGTGGTTGATGCGTCCAGTAGTCAGCGGCTGTCAGGTGTGGCAAGCCACACCATGCACAGCTGTACGGCCCAGCTCCTGTCTGTGACACCACCCTGGAAAGTGCCTCGCACAGGTCTGCCTGGCTGTACGTCACCATGTTGGCCCCGGCTGCAAAGGCATCCAAACGCATGCGCGCATGTTCTGTGGCCAAGGGGTGCCACAGCACCAGGAAGGCTGTGGGAAGTGCTGCTCTCAGTGCCTTGAGGGTAGCATACCAGGGAGGAAGAAGGGCAGCGGCATCTGTTGCTTTTGATGCAGACTCAGGTCCTTGTAAGCTGGTGGTGCCAGCTTGGTCCAAGCTTTGTTTGCTGATGTCATTGCCGCTGCACGTCGGCCTGCTGCAAGCCGCCTCAGGGAGCGTTGGCAGGCCTGGCGTGCTGGGATGTGGGTGCATGCAGGTGCTGCCCGCAGAAACAACCACAGTGATGGTGGCACGCGCATGCTGGGCCGCCGCTGTGTTAAGTGCTGATAGAGCATCTGTCACTTGAGGTGGGGAGAAGTGATGTGGTGATAGGCTGCTGGTACTTGAAGTAGTGACAGAAACGAATCGGGCGAAGGGTTCTTGACCAAAGGGTATGCTGAAATCCGGACCCATCGCGCACAGCAGGTGTGTGAAGCCCTGCATGCAATTGTGACACCGCATATCATGATACCACATGCACTCTGGACCACAGGCATCAAGCCTGAGGTGCACTACTCGCCAGATGATCAACCTGATCTGGTCCAGGTGCACCAGATGCACTCTGTATTGTCGAGACGTCTTCGTCAGCGTCCATGTCTGGTCTCTTGTAGGTATTGAGTTAACGATTGTAACATACTAGCAAGTGCAACTTCTCGAGGTTGAGCCAGCAGGATCACTACATGTACTGGAGTGAGGACAAGGTTTTTTGCTCTGCAGTCATTCTGTTTTCTTCCTCTCTTGTCGGAATCTTTCCTAACCTCATCCATAATTGGGTGCGAAATGTTGTTGCACCGTCAACCAGGGTTCCATGATGTGCGCTCAAGGCGCTGTGCTGCTGGTAGGAAACAAATTTGAGTTTTTAAGCACGTGGATGCCTGCTGTACACAACCGTGTATCTGACCGCAAGCTCGAACGATCGCAGTGAGGGTGCTCAACCAAGGCACGCCTCATCGCTTGGTGCGCACGCCCAAGATTGAGGACCGGAGCTTGCAGCTGCAGGGTTTTCAAGATGGGTGAGCATCATGGATAAGACCCAGCCATGCAAGTGCGGCTGGCAGACCTACCCAGGCTGGGCGCACACTTCCAGTTGACAATAGATGGCATTGGCGCCTGAACACACAGCTACTTGCATGCTTCAACCGCAGGTCTTTGCAATCGTTTTCCCTGGGCATCATGGGCGATCTGCATCTTGCACCAGAACAGATGCACCTGTTCCATGCTGCACGTGACCAGTTGGTGGCAGCTAGCTCTCCCCAAGGTGAGTGCATGCAACAGGCTGTTCTCAGTGCAAGGCATGGTGAGTTCCGCCTTGCCGGTGTTTGTTTCAACATGTGTTGGCCAGCTGCAGCACGACAGCTGAAAGAGCAGTGGCATGACCTTCCCTTGTGTATGCAGGGGCGCGCATTGCACAGCTGGGTGACCTGGGCCATGGCAAGCATGCATCCGGCTCACGTGCATGCTTCCAGTTTGCCAAGTAAGTCTCACTCTGGTCGGGCCGGTCAGCGAGTGTAGTCCTGCCATGAGCACGCCGCTGCCATGAATCCAAACTATCCATGCACCATCAGACCTTGTGGATGCAGTAACATTGTTTTCAGCACCTTGGTGCATGACGATGACTGTGTGTAGCTCCGTACCCAAGCTGTCGTACTCCTGTGTTGCCACCACAGTCAGTCCGTCTGAGGCTTGTGCCTACAAACCAACACCAAAACGCTGCAGGAACTTTTTGGATGGCTTCAACCTTCCCTATGCAATGATCCTGGGCAACCATGACCTTGAGGGTGCGGACATCAAGCATGTCTGATGTTCCTTCTTCCACAGGCACCCTTGCTTGTTTGGGCATGCATTTGCCTGTTGGTGCAGCATGTGGGGTTTGCAGCCATGTACCCATACACACAGCAGATGTGCTGCATGCCTGTGAAATGGCGCCTTGCATCATCCAGGCGATGAGTTCCCCACCGACCCAGACAACCTGGAGGCCTGGTTGGATGTGTGGCAGCAGCCCCACTACTGGTGAGCTGCACACACAGTAGGAGATAGAGCGCCCGTTGAGCTTACTTTGCTTGCCAGGAGGCATGAGAGTCACTGGTGTGTGCGCGAGGAAGAGACTGAAAGCAGGGGAAACAACTTTGGTGGTGGCATGCCAGTCCTGTCTGCCAGCAAGCTCATCCCGTGCTCACGGTCAGGTGATCTTGTGGCTCTGCTGCTGCTGCTGCTGCTGCTGCTGCTGCTGCTGTTGCAGGGCCGCCGAGCTGGGCAACAAGGCCACTGTCGTTGGCCTGTCCACCACTCGCTACCGCTCCAACAACTTCTCACACCATGAGGTATGCCAGTGGCCTTCTCTGGCTGGCAAAGTATGGTTCCGAGCAGCAGGTGGGCACCAGGGTGCCCACTGGCATCACTGGCACAGCTGCACACCATGTGCTTCCGCCCCGAGCGTGTAACAACGTGGATCAGTACATCTATGGCACCTGGTGCAATGCCCCTTCACGGTGGCCTGTTCTTTCTCCTCAGGTGTACATTGATGACAAGCAGATGGATTGGTTTG
The DNA here is from genome assembly GCA_004335575.1 of Haematococcus sp. NG2. Classification (NCBI taxonomy): domain Eukaryota; kingdom Viridiplantae; phylum Chlorophyta; class Chlorophyceae; order Chlamydomonadales; family Haematococcaceae; genus Haematococcus; species Haematococcus sp. NG2. Next base: position 1,250,216 of record QAXD01000187.1, read on the forward strand.
AGGAGCAGCTGCAGAGGGCGACTGCAGCAGGGCGTGCAGTCATTGTGCTCACGCATGCCCCTCCTCAAGGTTGTGGCCTGAAGTTCCTGCAGGAGGTGCATGTAAAGAACAGATGTGCATGGCTGAACCATTCAGACAGGTGAGTTCTGTAGAGGCATGCATATCAGCTGACTTCACTTCGGTCCAGTGTATGCATGACCTGTTACGGCTTCATGCCATGGGCTTGTGTAAGTTATGCATGGCAGTTATGAATGTTGTTGGTTTTCATGTGAATGGCTCATGTGTGCATGCAGGCCTGAGCGTTTCATGCGCCTTGTGGAGAAATACCCAGCCATCAAGCTGTGAGTGTATGGGGGTGCACGATTGTGTTGCACACTGTTCGTGCTTTGCTGCACTGTCCTAGGCTGGTGCATGTTGATACCACATGTAGGCCGGAGTCCATTGTGTATGCCTGTACAGGGGCTTCGCCAGCTCATGCTTGTCATGCGGATCTGCACACTTGCAGATGGTTCTCCGGCCACTTCCACCTGTCACACAACTACCAGGACTCCATCTCAGTTGTAGGCGGCTGCGCGTTCGTGCAAGTGGGCGTGATTGGGGAGTGTAACCGTGACGGCTTCCGCCACAGCCGGCTGTTGCGAGGTGTGAATGACATGGAACCATGCGTGTGCAGCCTTGTGCACAACATTGCCACGCACCCGGGTTTCATATGTTGGCCTGCTGAATGCTGATGTGACTAAGCGTGGCAACAGCTCTCAAGCGTGCTGCATGCATGCCGATGAGCGGTGAACCTTATGGCATGCACTCTCCCTGCCGACAGGCGCTGCACAGTCTGGTTTGTTTCGCTGCTTGGTTCCCATCTCCATGCTTGGCACCCTTGCCTGTGTGCGTCGTCGTTTCAGGCACACAGGATGGTTGGGAGCTGTGCACAGTGGAGCACCAGGCAGGGGGCACTGTGCGCGTGGATGCAGCGGGCGGGTGGGCACCCTCCTCCAAGCCATCCATCCTCACACCAGCAGAGCATGTCATCAAGACAGAAGACGCCACCGGATGGCTGCGCTCCCAGATAGACTGCAGCATGCAGGTGCGCTGCATGATGGTGATGCAGGCTCATCAAGTCAGGCGTGACCCGCCAGGACCGCCAGCGCAAGTCCTCTTCTTGTGCACCATGCACTTTGTGTCGCATACACTTTGCGTGGTCACAGCTCATGCAGCAGGACCCTTGTGATCATGATCCACGTGATACACTCATGGCTGTGGCGGTTGGCATCAGGTCCTGCATGCACGTGGCATTCCACAGCAATGCCACAAGCAATGCTCGTTGTTGGGGCCCGCTGCGGCTTCAGGGAAGCCAGCCGGAACGCACGCGGCGGCAGCGTGAGATGCAAAAGACACGGTGGTTCCCGGTTGGCAAGAAGACCATGGTGGCTCTGCAGGTGGGGCAGGCAGGGCTGCATGACACCACCCTTCCAGAACGTTTCCAGCATCAATGCGAGCCAGTGCTCGCTCACACTGGTGTTTCCTTTGCAGCAACTGCACAAACATCACCAGTCAGACCCACAGGTGCATGATGCCGCTCATCTGACCATCACCAAGGAAACCTCGGACAGGCATGCAGTTGTGTGATGTCACTGAATTGAAACGAATGTGCAGGGCAGCTACCTGCTGGAGTATGACCTGGCCACTGCAGCCCCCATCGGACTGTTGGGCAAGGTGCCCCCTGGCTGCAATGTGGTCCTGCGCGATGCCCAGGGCAACGTGTTGGATGAGAACCGCAACAGTGATGGCAGTGATGTGGCCGTGGTGGAAGTTGTGGACACGCTGGCAGGTGGGTTCCAGCAGCGGGGCAACGGTGTACATGCAAGTTTAGACACGCCATTGTAGCACGGTGTCATGCTGTGATTGGGCATTCGAGAACCTGATTCTATTAGAAGCTGGCAACCAAGTGACCTTGGGCTTGTGGTTGGCAGGCGGAAGAGCCTGTTTCACTTCAGTCTGCGCAGGAACCCCTACTCCAAAGCCCGCCATGAGATGTGCTGTGCTCTTGGATGGATTTGTCCTGCAGGTGGCTCGACACGCTACCCGCGGAACGACCAGGGCGGCTTCTTTGTGATCTACCAGCCCAACAAGTGGAAGCTGAAGCAGGCGAAACTGCTGGCTGAGCGTGAGGCTGCGGCAGCTGCAGCTAGTGCAGGCAATGGTGCAGCGAGTGCAGTGTCAAAGGCAGAGGCTAAGGTGGCTGCCCAATGAGCCGTGTGGACGGCGGTCAGGATGACAGGGGCCACTACTGCGTCGATGATCCCAGCCTTCTTGCATGGCTACTTGTTATCGTGAATGAGTGTATGATTTGGTTGGAGAGGTTGTTGGAGAGCTTTGAATCCTATTCATGAGTGATCATACACTTGTCATAAATGATAAATCTCTATGAAGAGCATGCAGCGGGCTGAACGTGTGGTGCCTGAATGGTGTTCAGCGAGCCGGACTCGCAGATGGGTTATGAGTTCAGATCGGGTATTCACAGTACACACATACCAGACAACATGAGAGAGTGCTTGTGCATAAAGGGCAGCTGGGCAATGATTCTAATGCCCAAACCAATCCTTTTGAGAGCTGTGTTCACAAGGTTGTATGAGTTTGTTGTAGTGTGGTGACAGTGCAGGGATGTCTCCTGACCAGCACAGAAGCAACACAGACGAACACTGTGCGCCGTCAGCACTGGCCAGGAAGTGTGCTCTGGCAGCCGATGAATCCCACCCGAGACACTTGGGAATCGTGAACCGGGTCCCTTTTGCAAAGCTGCCATCCATGGCTTATGTGTACAGGCATGAATAGGTGCAGGATATAGACGCCAAGGCAGCATCAAAACAAGTGATGTCGAGATGTGGTCAGGACTTAGACACAGCCGGCCACAGAAGAGGCCTTGCCATGCTTCAACGCCCGCAGGGTTGCTCTGCACTGCTGGACGCCCGGCAACCCACGCAACAGGGAGGCCGAGTTTATTAAGCGTGCACTGTTGCACATGTGCTCGCATGCTGCATGGGCTTGCATGAATCTGCAGATGTCGAGAGGCTCTAGACCGAAACGCACATTAGGGTGGTGCACATCGGTGCTGTACCAGTCTGTTTACTCTCCCGCACCAGCGAATCCGTGCCTCCACCAATCAGGAGGCCTGGAGCTAGAAGATGCGGGCATGCGCAATGCATGGTGCATGCATGCTGGACATGTTGAGGCCAAACCACAACGCAAGCTGCAAGAATGCGAGCTGCCTGATGCAACGAAAGACAGGGGCACGGGTGAGCATAGCAAATCCGCGGCTTTCGCAGCAGCCGCCGCTTGGTAGCCTCTCAGATGGTGGGGGAACAGCACGACACACAGCTGCAGCGCATGCTGCGATATAGAGTGTTTACAGGTCGTCCAGTGCCCGTGAAGGGCGGCGCGGCGCCAAGCCAGGACTGCACAGGTCTGAGGCCGGGACCTAGATGGATTGCAGCGGCAGCGTTACAACCTGGCACAAACTCATGGTCGTCGGCACAAGGCCACCGACGGGAAATAAACAGAGTCGGGTCACAGGCAAACGAATGATGCTGCCGTTAGGGTTTTTTCTCTTGTGGCACGTTTGCTGCTATGCGGTCGCAAAATGCTGCAATCAACTTGCACTGCTTCTTCCTCAGCCACAACGCACATGAGATCTGCTGGGAGCCTGCTGCTTAGACCATGCTGCTCCAGGAGTCTGTGTAGCACCAGAGCAGCCTCTCTTGTTTCCAGCTCTGAAGCAGCTGCAGTTCGCCATGCTCTGCTGCACGCGCTTGAGGTACAAACACTAACGCATACGCTGACATGTGCTGAGCGTGAACCATTATGTCCCCCGGCGTTGTGCCACCTTCTGGCCTGCATGGTGCCTGCGTGCTTGCAGGGCCCGTCCTCAACTGGGTCCAAGCTCTTGGTGCCCCTGTTGGCTGCATCTTTGGACCTGTACCTGCAGCGAAACACGAACGTTGTAGATACAGTTGCAGCATTGTGCCGCTCCAAGCTGACACAGCATGACAGGCTGCACCATGACCACTACGCATACCGCACATTTGGGCTCCCAGGCCTGGGCATAGCAAGCCTGGCTGAAGTGGTGAGTCTGCAGCTCCTGTGCATTGATGCACTGCTGTGAAGCTAGAGCAGCTGCATGCCAACCCCGTATGCGAAGCTGGTGACATTACCTGTTCAGCCGCTGTACATCATGCAGGAGGTGCTCATGCATCACATCACTGCAGTGTTACATGCTGCGCAGTTTGAGAGCATGGGCTACATGATGAAGGAAGATGGCCTCCGGTTCCCGAAGAAGAAGCTCAAAGCCGCATGGTTTGCACCACCTGTACCACCCAAGGTGCGCCTCCATAGAACACATAGGTTGCTGCTACTGCATGAGTTGGCCACGAACAGCTTGTAAGCGGTGTGCTTTCACCCTGGAGGATGGGGATGGGGTTCGGGTATCTTTTGTCGAGTACCTGCATCTCATATGTGCTGTGTGTGGCCATGCTTGACACAGGGCCAAGTTCAATGCCTCCCACGCATCTTTGTGTCGGAGGTCGAGGTGCACAACCTGTCCTCGCCAGCCCAAGCCATCATTGAAGAGTACGCCCACTCAGCTGTAACCACCAGCAGCCGCAGCGATCACCACACACAAGAACGCCAGTCACCTGGCGATGCCTGGCAGCTAGGGCCCGCCCAGGTTGTTACAGCCTTAACCACTGGTGCACTGCCATGGAAGAAGCCCACTAAGGCACACTGGCAGCTGTTGGCGGCAGAGAGCGAGTACGCAGCCTGGTGGGTGTGGCTGTGAGGGTGGGGGTTGGGAACGAATCAGGTTTACAGGCATGTGCATCATAGCAGGACGGGAAGCTTGCCTGACGGGCAGCGGGCCAATACCTTGCACAGTAGTGCTTGATACTGGTGTCTCACGTACTCACATGAGACATTACCGCATGCAATGCCGGGGCACCATATGCTGCGGTCATTAACAACTTTGGATTGCTCTCCAGTCCGTGTTGTCAGGCTGCAACAAGCACTGTTAGGCAACTGTTATGTTACAAATGTGGATGTTACTTCTGCAACATGTTCATGCGGCTTCAATGGCTTGTGTGACGGCCTGTGTGCAGGGTCCTGGTCCATGGGTATGGCCTCAACCACACAGCCTTGGCAACTTATCGTATGGACAGCAGTGGTGTGCAGCTGCAGCAGGTGACTGACATGCTGACAGCTCAGGGCTTCACCCTCAACCCAGATGGAGGCAAGTGATTTGCAGGTTGCTTGTGTGCTGCTTGCTAACTTTTGCATGCTTCCCTTGTGCATCATGTCGCAAACTAGTGATACACTCCTGGATTGAATGAAATGGTTTGGCGCACACACTGAACTGGTGTAGTGGTCACTGGGTGCATCTTGCAGCCTTAGACGTGCATTGTGCTTGCAAGCCATCCCCCTGAGGCTGCTGGAACCACATGCGTTCTGCTCTTCGTTGAATTAATCATGGTGCAGGCATCATCAAAGTCAGCCCAGATGGACTGTTGTTGCAAGCTTCGTCCCTGTCAGAACAGGTGCCGTTCTACTTCAGCATGCAGCCTGGCGGTGCATGGCCAGAAGAGCCCACCCTTGTGCCAGGAGCCTACATTGAGTACGTGGAGCGTAGGCCATTGCCTGCCTTTGCACACAAGCAGGTAAAGCCAACAGCTTTCTTGAGGCTGAGAGATGTATGCAAGCACTAGCTTAGATGTCGTGTGTATGCAGCTGTCCAGCAACTCAAGCACAGAACACGGTCTGCAGATGTGTGTGGAGGGGTGGGGTAAGGCTATGGACTCATCGCACTTGTTGAAGCTGCTGGCATGCATGTGCTGCGCGCTGCCTCCCACAGGTGGTGCAGGAGCACGAGCGGAGGGAAGGGTTTGAAGTTGGCAATGCAGACCGGCTTTTCACATCTACATCTGGGATCGCCAGTAGTATCCAGCAAGCATAAGGAATTCTCTATGCCCAAGACTCTCACAGTTGCTGCAGCTGCGTTTGCGACATGGTGTGCATGTTGAATGCACGAGTGCAGGTAGAGTACAACACCTCGCTCGGGACTTCAAGATAAAGGATGATCGTATTTAAGATGGCGAACTGTAAGATGGCGAACAAAGCGTCCGGGTGGAATCTGCACCCTAGTGTGAGTTGGTGGTTTGGGAGCTTTTGACAGCAAGAAAGGTCAGGTAGAATGAAATGATAACTTTAAAGATGTGTTGCTTATGATATCAACACCCATGTGGACCAGGCTTTGTACATTCATATGAAGTTGTCAATGGACGCCACAACAGGCGAGGTTGTGATGGAGATTTCTCGGGCGTGCAACCCACAGCCTGTTTGAGCAGGCACTGCCTTGCTATGGCTCGGTTCCCACCAGGGGCAGGGCGTCGAGCAGCAGGAGGCATCACTTTGGTGTTTCTGTTGCTCACCTGCACTGGTTGCAGCACCGACCTTGCTGTGTCGCAGAGGTGGGTTGCTGCAGTTCGGCGTGTCCCAAGCACAGCTACGCCTACGGCTGCTACTGAACGTGCCGCGCGAGAGCAACCCTGCGCACTGTGACTTCTTACTCCAGTCACGTGCACGCTGATGCACATGGAGCCACTACGCCTCACTACGCAGGAAACTGCACAACCAAGATGGAGATGAGCTCAGTGCACACGCTGTTCGGTTGTTCCCGGAGGTATGGTCGTGGCTGCTGGTGGGGCAAGTTGCACTCATGGTCGTGGGCGAACCAAATGCTTAGTGCCTGCTGCGGTTGCTACAGGTTGGTATTGAAGCCGCTGGCAACGTGACGCATACCATATGGGTGCTCCTTGCGCCAGCACCCTACTTGCAATCGCTTGCGCAATCCTTTACCATGGCACAGTGGACAAACGCGGCACAGGTCGTTCCGAAGGTGCGGTGCTTCGGCAAAACTGTGGCAGGTGCATTAATGTGGGCGTCACATGCGCAGTCTGCCCAACCCACGCACCCCATGGGCGCGCAACATCCTGAGTTCCCTATCAACTGGCTGACTTGTGCACGTTGCCCTGCAGCTGGAACTACCCCCTGCACTCACGGACAGCGCCAGCATGGCAGCAAATCGCGCTGCAGTTCTATCGGGGCTTGTGTGGGCGGCCCAGGAATCATCAGATCAAGACACCATGGTCAGCAGCGGTGCCAGTGGCAGCAGCCCATCCAGCAGGCTGCCTACAGTTGCAGTGGAGCTCCGCACAGGCATGCTTGTAGATCCAGTGCCTACGCCAGACACACTGTGCAACAGCACGAGCGCGCTGCTGCTGCTGTACCGGAAGGACCTCCTGCACGCGGCAAATCTGAGCGTCCCCACCACTTGGGATGACCTGGCAGCCCTGGCTGAGTCGAACTTCACAGACCTGGATGGGGACGGCCAGGTTGAGCCAGGGCTTTGCATCAGTGCCTGCAGCGGTACCGCCCTGTTGCATGCGGTGCTGGCCTCCACGCTGCAGATCAGGGGCACCGCCTCTGGGTCTCTCATTGATCCGGACACACTCCAGGCCCTGTGGCTCAATCGCACAGGTGCTGCTGGTGCTGCTGCGTATGCACTGGGCCTTGCAGCCCGCATCATGCGTGCAGGGGCTGGTCAGAACAGCAGCAGCACCGCCCCCGTGCGTGGCCAAATGCAGTGCACCAGCGGGAACCCGTTGTTTGCTAGCGGCCGGTGTGTTGCCACACTAGCATGGGATTGGGAGGCGGCTCTGCTGGCAGCTGAATCCGGTGCTCAAATCAGCGACCAGGCGGTCAGCAACGTGTCACCAGTCTTGAGGGGGCAGCTGGGTGTCGCACTCCTGCCTGGCAGTACCCTTGTTGCTGCGCGAGCAGATGGCGACTACAACGGCACAGCAGCTGCAGCAGGGCAAGCATCACATAGCAGCGGCAACAGCAGTTGGACGCTGCAGTTCTGTAGCTCCCCACGCGGCACAGGGAACAGCTCAGCTCCCTGCCAATACGCCACCCTTGAGCCCGTCTCAGCCGCCACCTTCACCATCCACGACACATCCTTGCGGGGCAGCTCAGGCGGGCAGGGCTCCCTGCAGTGGGTCAACCGGGCACCCCTGGCTGCCTTCACGGCACGCCTGCAGTACCAGCTGATTGTGGAGGGGGATTCATGGGGCGGCAACAGTGTGTCAGGCGGGTGGGTGCCTGCAGCAGAGGGGCTGGGCGTGGCCACCGCCATTGGGGAGGCGTGGCGCAGGTCCCTGAGGGGGTATGCTGCTGCACGGGCTGCAGCAGTGGAGGCTTGGATCCAACAGGGCGGCCTGGGCAACAGCAGCAGTACGAATGGCAGCAGGACTGTTGTACTGCCTGAGGCATGGCAGGCGCTGGGCCTGGATGAGGGAGACTCTGCCAGGTGAGGAGCTGACATGCAATTATGCATGATGTTCCTGGAACCAACCAAACACACCACACAGGTGCTCATTCGATTGCGTGTGGCATGCTCAGCTGCCCATGGCCGGAGGAAGCACGCGCCCAGGTTGTGGGTTGTTGCATGCAAGCACGCACGTGAAACTACATGCACTCAAGCCAGCTCTGAGCCTACATTGCTCATGCTTGAGGTGCTTGACTGCACTTTCGTGCTCCTGTCTGCATCCACGCGCGTGCAGGCTGCTGTCAGCCCTGGCACAAGCCGTGAGTCACCCCAATGCAGCGCTGGACCCGCTGCCTGGCATAGGCCCTGCTGGGGATTATATGGGGGCCATATCCTTGGCCACATTGCAGGCTGCTGTGAATGTCTTGCAGTCAGGATCTACAGCCGGGGAGCTGGATGAGCAGCTGCAGCAGCTAGTCACGCGCATGGGCAACAGGTGCGCTATTCCTTGTGCAGCATCACGTTGAGCTTGTGCAAAGCAGTTCCAGCGCGCTTGTACTGTGTTGCCGTGCACTTGCAGCTGAGCACCTGGCAGCACCGGGATGATCAGTGTAGCAGCATGCTGACACAACCACTGCTGTTGTTGGATGCTTGCTGTGTGCATGCAGCTGGCAAGCTGCCACTGGGTACTTCATTACCAATAGCTCAAAGGCACTGGAAGCCACTGCAGTAGCCCTGAAGAATATCTTGGGGGGCGGATACAACGGCACCCAGCCATTGCCCCCACCTGCGCCTGTGCCGAATAGCTCATCTGTGGGGCTCTCCAAGCAGGCAATCATTGCTGTGGTGGTGACTGTCACATGCGCCGTCACGCTACTGGTAAGTGCGCTGCCACTAGGCTGTTCAGGTCAGCTGCAGCATGGTTTGAAGATGCTGCCCTGCCTGCTTACTATGAAGCTGTTGTAGTGCATTGTGCTGAATTGACCCCTCACATGTCCGAGCCATGTGGGCGCAGTGTCTTGACTGCCCGCTGGGCATGCTTGCCGCGCTTGACAGGTGTTTGCGGGCCTGCTGTTTGTGTTCTGGCGCCGCTCCCAAATAGAAAAGGAGTACCTCACCCTTTCTGACGCACCAGGCGTCTCGTCAGACACATGCCTACTGGTCACAGACGTGCAGGCATCCACACACCTGTACGAGGTGTTGCCTTCAGAGATCATGGACAGGGTGAGTGTGTGAACAATGTGTGGTGCATGACTGAAAACAGGAATAGGGCACCTAAGTGGTGTGTGTAGCCGCTGTTGTCAGGACTGTGGCTATGACCGAGGCCACAATCCTCACTGTTGTGCCAAACCAAATGCGCTCTGCTCTTGGCTGCTCGAGAGGTCAGCAGCAGCTCAACAATTTTGTTGCTGTGCCATCGTCTCCACAGGCCATGGTGTTGCATGACGCGTGTGTTCGCCGTTGCCTCAAGACTCACCATGGCTACGAATCAGCGAATGAGGGAGAGTGAGTGATGCCTCACGCACCAAACTTCGTACTCTCACACTTGCTCTTCCCCACACCTTGTGGCGATGTGACCCCATTGAGCACCATCAGCATGCCAATCTCATGTGCTGTGACAGCATGGCCTCAAGATGAACTGGTGTGCTTGTGGGATCAAGCTTGGCTTGACAGCATTCAGGGCGGCATGACCTTTTCGTGCACCACATGTGTGTGCGCTGTCAGCCTCTGACCTTTGACTCAACTCCTGCCCACTGTGACCTCTGCTCTCCTCCACACCCGCTGCGCAGCTCCTTCATCTGCGCGTTCCATGGGGTGATGGATGCGGTGGGCTTTGCCATGACGGTCCAGCTGGAGCTCATGACACTTGAGTGGCCCCCCGAGCTGCTGGCGCAGCCCATCTGTGCCCCAGTGGCGGTGGCCCTGCACAGCATGTCGTCCATTGCTGGGCAGGCGTGGCCCTCCGTCCCTGGGCCTGGCCCTGGCCCTGGTGGTGGGGGTGGGGGTGGGGGTGTGCCCAGCACTGCGGGGTGGAGCACCAGCGCTCTGCTGCAGCATGCCACCTCCATCAACGGGGACGTGATCGGCAGTAGCATGCCCGCGCTGCTGCGCCGGGACAGCACGCTGATGCTGTCAGTGTCACAGCACGGGGGAAAGGAGGAGAAGGATGCCGGGTACGCCAGCACAACCACCAGCGCAACACCCAGCGGCATCCCCATCAGCAAGCGGCCAACCAACCGCACCGTGTCAGGCACTGAGTCGGTTGCTGCGTCAGTTGGGACCAGCGGCACCTTGCACCCGGCGCATGGGCCGAGTGTCATGGGCTCCGCCCTCCTGTCCACATCCTCTGCACATGGCAACATGCTGTACGGCTGGCTGGAAAAGAAGAGCAGCACACACCGCCGCAGTATTGATTCCTCCAACAAGGGCAGTTCTGTGGAGCCCTCCTCCCATGGGGCCCCTGGGATGTACAACGGCGGTACACACAGCGCAGCACATGGCAGTACATTCAATGCGCCAGCTGCAGCCGCAGTCCTGGCCTGGTCTGGCCGCTCACCGGCAGGCGCACGGTTGGGCTCGGCTGTGATCAACTTCGCGCACACCCCAGGCATCAGCGCGCAGACGACCGCTGCTCTGCGCCGCCCCCACAGCCCGGACCGCCTGGCATCCCCACCTGGCACAGCTCTGGCCAGCAGCGGTTTGATCCAGAAGCTGCGAGCGGTGCAGGCGTCCACTGCACTGTCCTTACCGGGGTTCCCGCGCAAGAGCATGACGGTGTCAGGGTCGTCATCCAATCTGCTGGCGCGCACCAGTGGCAGCGTGTCTCTTGCCGGGGGGCCGGCAACAACAGGGGGTGCGGGCTCGCCTTGCTTGCGTGTGGAGCTCTCCCAGGGGCAGTACCCAAGGGGACAGAGCCTGGCGGGTGGCAGCAGCAATGGCAGCAACCCTGGCCCATCCGGCAGCTTGGTGCTGGCAATGCCGGACTCCACCAGCGGGCGGCTGTCCCCTGTGCTGCCTATGATGACTGCCCCGTCACTGGAAAGCCGCCAAACACCCGTGCTCACGCTCCCGCAAGTGGGGGAGGTGGCTGACTCTGAGGAGGACCTGGCCAACAGCCTGTATGCAACCGGCCTTCACGCGCACACCTCATTTGCGCCTCCACACTCCAGTCCTGGGGGCACCCCTCTGGGTGCATTAACCCACAAACCCTCCTTTGCTGCGTCCCCAACCCACGCGCTGCAGCAGCGTTCCCACACTGCCCACGTTGCCTCAGCCCCTGGCGCAGCCCTGACCATTGTTTCCTCTGCGCCTATGCAGCTACCCATGGCAGCAGGGCTGGCATCAGCTGGCACTGTCAGCCAAAATCCGGACAGCCAGGCCCTCAGAGGCCAGGGTGGCAGCTCTTCCAAACTCAATGATGCCTCCTCCCACCTGAGCACCTCTGGCAGCCTCAGCAAGCAACCCTCACGCTCCCTGAGGCACAAGATCCTGGAGGTGTCCGTCAGAGGTGGGGCAGAGTACTACAAAGACACCTCGGGCCATGGGGTCAAGATGGCTGAGCCGCGGTCCAACCTGGCACTCCTCACGGGGTCATCCTCTCCTAGGTCCTCATTCTCTACCAGCCGCCCGCAGCTCAACAGGTGACTGCACTGCATGCTGTTTTGTGTTACCTGCTCGATTCCACTATGGATGGCGTGCGTGGCACGATGACATGGTTTCCTGCACGAGTGTGTTGCGCACTGTATGTGTCACGAAATGCCGTAGGTCGCGTTGCCAGCAGCGTGTGTTATGCTGGTGATTTGGTGATCTGCTACTGCTGATACTGAGGTGATGACCACGCTGCCATGTTTGCACATCCCACCTGTGGCAGGCTGGACAGTGAGAAGTTGCGTGAGATTCTGGACAGTGGGCCTGTGCCAGAGGCCCTCAACCCTGCACCCGCCCTCACCAGCCCTCCCCAAAACAGCCGCCCACGAAATGGTGTCCCACTGGGGGAGGGCCTGGAGATCACAGCAGCTGAGGGCAGTGATGAGGCCAGCATACATGCCCGCGCTGCCCTCCAAGTGCGCACACCAGGTGCCAACAGCATGGCTCGAAGCCCTGAGGCTGCAGCCCAGGCCCGTGCAGCAGGAGCAGTGGCAGCTGCGGGTCCTGTTGACGCCAAAGATGTTGGGGCTGCCGCTGGGCTCGTGTGCTTGGAGCCGCAGCGCAGCTCTGTTGGCGCGCGCGAGTTCACAATGGCCACCTTCACGCGTTCCTCCTGGTCAGTGGCTGAGAGGGAAGGCATGGAGGGAGCAAGCTCAGGGGAGGCGCGCAGAAGGGCGTGTGAAGAACCTGCTGCTGGGGAGCTGGCCGTTGGACCTGTTCATGGCAGTGCAGAGGCACCTCAACGCCGTGACCCTGGGCCACGTGCCCAGTGGCCGCTGAGTCCAGCGGCTGCAGCGCAGGAGGGATTTACCTCTCCGCCAGTCAGCATCCCTGAGACGCGGAGGGCTCCGAGCCGTGCGCCCGCATCTATGGGGGCAGTGGGGACAGCAGAGGACGTGCACGCATACGCACATGGCGCTGGCATGCATGGCGGCCTTGCTGCCACGTGCCATGCACCTCCGCCACCCATACATGCGTCTCTGCCCACTGCCAGCGGGCTGCTCAGCACGAGCGCAGGCTTGCATGCGTTGCCCTTTAGCAGCAGTGTGGGGATGGGGCCTGCCCACCACCCGACACAGCCGCCCTCGGGCCACATGCCGCCTCGCATCCCCTCCCACACACAGCTGCGCATGGCGTCCAACTCTCAGCTCTCACACATCTCCCTGCCCTCAAACGGCAGCACCCCTGCATACCCAGCTCGCATGCTGCAGCAGGCGCAGCTGCACAGCGCCACAGGCGCTGCCCTGGACGGACAGATGCTGGGTGCTCAGCGCTCCCATGTCTCCTTTTCTGCTGCCATCGCACCGCACTCACCCCGCACAACTGCTGCTGCTGCCACGCCCAGCGGCCCCTCCTTCTCCCACCTGCAGTCAGCATTCGCCAGCAACCAAGGTGCAATCTTTGGCGGGGCTGGCAGCAGCGGCGGCCGGGGTGGCGATGCGGGCCGTGCAGCACCTGGCAACATGCGCCAGCGCATCGCAGCCCTCATCACCAACGCTTTTGCGTCCAACGCGCCTGCCGCCTCAGCTGCTGGCGCCTTGAACAACGCTGGCCCCAGCAACGGTCCTGCAGCGTCTCTCGTGCCCCGCAGTGGGGCGTCCTTCCTCATGCCGGGCTCCCTGCTGGCACGAGCGCGCACAGGGCAGGTGGACGGGCTATCCACACAGGACGGGCTCAACACCACAGGCGGAGGCTCCACTGGGGAGGGCTTGGATGCAGACGATGCTGCATGGGGCTCTGGGCCCGCCCCCACGTGGGGCGAGATGCTGCGTATGCTGTGGCCGCGCCTGTCAGATGCAGACGCACTGGATTTTCTGGCCCATGGGGCTGCCGCGCTGCAGCGGTATGCGTCAGCTGACCACGCCAGCAGCAGCAGCTTCTTGACAAAGGTCCGGGCTGCGTTGGGGCGCAGGAACAGTGCACCCTCCGTGCCCAAGTCAACCTGGGTGAGCTACCTTTCGCCGGGCGGCCTGTCCATTGTCTCCCCACTCAACGTCATGGGCCAACCTGGCGCAGCCGGTTCAGCTCGTGCAGCAACCGTGCAAGCCGGGGGCAGCATGCACGGTGGCCTCAGGACGGCCGCCTCCCAGTCCAAGCTAGGTGAATCACAGGCGGAGGCTGGGGAGTGGGAGGACATGGAGATGCGGCTGTCCAATGCCCGTAGCTCCAAGCCCACCTTGGCGTCGCAGTTCTCCCTCGGCACCAACCCCCTGTTCAGCCACGGCCAGGCCTCGGCCCCTGCGGCCCTGGGGGCTGGGGTCTCCCACTCGCAGTGGCGCATGTCGGGCGTGCCTGATCCTGCCCTGGGAGCTCCCAGCTCCCAGCTGTACCAGCACCCCCTCGCATCAGATGCACTGGGTTCGCACGTGGTGCCCCCGCTGCCTTCGGCCATCGGCATGCTGCGGCACACATTCAGCCGCCAGAAGTCGCAGTCGCTGCACGACGGCGGCGGCGGCGGCAGCGCAGCGGTGGGACCTGCACAGCAGCTCATCTTCCGGGGGCTGCGCGTGCGCATGGGTGCACATGTGGGGCTGCAGTCCACGGCGGAGATGCATCACAGCCGCGCGGCCGGCGGCCGGGTGCGGTACACGGGTATGCCGCTCAAGATCGCGACGGCGGTGTCGTCCGCAGCATGCGGGGGCGCGGTGCTGCTGTCTCAGGCAGCGCTCAAGCGGCTCATCGCGGACGCCCACCTGGGGGAGCTGTCACTCATGGACATAAGCCAACACGGGGGTGGCAGTGCGCGGGAGGCGCTGGCGGGGGCGGGCGGCGCAGGAGGCGGCACTGCCCATGTCGGTGGCAAGCACCAGCGCGGGTCGGCTGCAGGCAAGCGCAACGTGTTGCCTGCTGGGGCTATCATCAGCTACATGGGCGACCATGAGCTGGACGGCCTAACTGGGACGTCCGCGTTCATGGGCGCGGTGTCAGGCGGCGCAGGTTCCTGCGGTGGCTGGCCGCTGTACTCGGTGGTGCCTGAAAAGGCATTCGCGCGCATGGCCCACCTCCTGCAGCCCAGCACCAAGGGCGTGCTGCGCCGCGGTGTGCTTGACGCGCCTGTCGTGGCCCCCACGTTCGTGTTCATCTACATCGTGGGTGCGCAGCAGCTGCTTGCAGAGGTGCCGCTGGTAGCGCGCGGCGCGCTGGACACGCTGCAGGCGCTGTGCAGCGCTGAAACACTGCCCTTGAACGGTTACATGGTGGAGGCAGCGGACAGCTACCTGCTGACAGCCTTCCCGCGTGCCTGTGATGCCCTGGCCTGGGGCCTGGCCTGCCGTGCAGTGCTGCTGGAGTTCCCTGGCTGGGACCGGGAGCTGCTGGCACACCCCATGGCCGCCCAGCGCTTTGCAGCCCCCCTGCCCCACATTGCCACACCTGGTAGCACCAGCGCACCTGTGTCCAGCCCCACGGCAGTGGCTGCTGCTACTGCTGCTGCTGTCACTGCCGCTAACGTCAACAGGGCCGGCAGCAGGCCCCCAAGTGTGGGTGGGGCCGCAATGGACCAACGGCTGATGCCCCCGGTGCCTGGGGCGGTGCAAGTGCTGGAGCGGGGCCCCCGCATCAAGGTGGGGGTGGACTGCGGCTGCGTGACGGCCGAATTGCACCCCTACTCTGGCCGGCTGAATTACCGCGGCAAGGTGCTGAACCGTGCGGCGCGTGTGGCAAACCAGGCTGCACCGGGCCAGGTGCTGTGCACGTCGCGCGTGTGGAGCCGTGCACAGGCGGACATGGTGCCAGCAGCGCAGCAGCCGCCACCATCGCCCCGCCTCCCCCACATGACCTCTGTGGGCCCTCACCCCAAGATTGACTCAAAGGGGACGCTGACATCAGTGCCAGAGGCCCTCCTCATGGATGGCTCTTCCAGGGCCAGCCCTGCAACAGATTTTTCCCTGGGCCTAGCACCCAACACGCCCTCAGGTCCTGCCAGCCTGCTTGCAGCAAAGGTGGGGCCGCCAGTGTCCCCCTCGGCTGCTACAGGGGCAGCCGCAAGCGGCGGGCTGGGCGCAGCCAGTGTGGGGGCGCCTTCCCGGCCCCTGACGGCGGGGCAATCAGAGGGTGGTGGGCTTCCCATCCCTCGCCTCGTGGCCACTCCCTTGGGCAGTGTGGCCCTCAAGGGCATCCCCGACCTGGTGGAGCTGTTGGATGTGAAGGACGCGGATGACGTGCCGGTGTGGGCGGTGCCCAAGCGCCACAATCCACACGCCACACAGCAGCGCCCATGGTGACACACCTTTGGACGCACAGCACAGCACAGCACAGCACAGCACAGCACAGCACTGCACAGCACTGCACAGCACTGCACTGCACAGCACAGCTGCTGGACTGGGGTGCATGAATGGGGAACACGCCGGCCAAGAGCACCACCTCTGCTTGCGCAGAGCTGGCAACAGAACCCTGGGGCAGTGCGTGATGTGCAGTCAGCTTGAGTGCTGGTTTGGGGCCCTTGCCCGTCAGCCTACTCAGGTGACTAAAGCACCCACTAAGACTCCTGGCAACGAGGATCTGGTAGCGTGCTTCTTGCTGCATGTTTGTGGCTGGGCACCCTGGCAACCATGATGTGGTAGACAACTGCGGACAACTGGGCAGGCATGAAGGCAGTGCCTGGCCAGATTGGCCACTTGCCCTGCAGCAGCACGCTCTCAGGAAAGGGCTCGCACCACAGACGGTCCCTGCAAGCAGCGTAGCAGGAGCCAAGCGCGTCCCAAGGAGAAAATAATGATGCTGATGCAACAGCACCGGCCAGGGGTGCTCAGTGTGCTGTATGATGGATGCACGCGCGCGCCTGGACTTCGTGAAACTGTGCGATCGTTGGTAGCACCACGCTACCCAACTTACCTTATGCCCAGCCTTTTCGGGAGTGAGTGAGCTGAAGACATCTAAATGAGCCGGTTATTGGGTGCTGATGCAGTGATTAGTGCATGTAGTCCATCACCTGCAGCGCTGTCACTTGCATCATGTACCGTGCCGCGTGCGAATTGCTGTTGCATATTAATCCAGGGCATGCGGTGGGATTGCACAAGGTGCTGCACAACCCCGCCCTTGCCCTGTTCAGTTCACAATTATATTCAAGCATGTTTAGCGGCGTCAAGCCATGTTATCGTGCAACATTCATGCCGGCCACTTGAAACAGATGGGAGCTGTGTACTCCCTCCTTGCACTGTTTGTACTTTCTATTTGACGTGAACTCTCTGCACCTTGCCAAGTGCTTGTGCTTGCCAGTGCTGGCTGTGACTCTGTATCCGAGTTGTGTCACAAGCCCCATGGCTGCGGTACTAGCATCGTGTGCTGTGATGGGCAGTTGTGCCTGCCAGCCGCTGTGTTTCAATGCTGTGGTTCTTGCACACAATCACATGATTCAATTTCTTGTGGTTTCACAGCACACACTGTTCAATTAAAAGTGGCCTCATGCAGGCATGCTGTACTGTAGTAACGTCTGCCGAGAACCTGTACTGCTGTGGCACTGACTGTGATGCTGTGGACACATATATGGTGGTGAGCATATGGGTGGCACCACCATGATGTCACTGCAGCTTCTCTGAGGAGCCTGTGAGACAGGTGGCAACACCATCTGTGTCCCAGGGGTGTTAAACCCCTGGAAGAGATGAGGGGCGTGCATAAGAGTGATGGCGGGGCACGTGCGCAGATTCCGACCCGTTGATGGTGCTGAACTTGGTCGTAAAGACGGAGGCCCTTAGTTAACGCCGGTTTACACCCAGTGCCTCGCAATGCGCGTGCATGACGGTGTGTATGCCACGCCGACACCGACGTGCAAAAGCGTAACAACTCAAAGCATGTTGCGATGCAAATTCAGATGATGATTGTGCCGCACACTGGCAGTACCGCCACCTGCTGTCGGCAGCCAGGTCAAGCCTGAACCTGATGAAGGCCCAGTCAGCAAAGACCAGCCAAGCAGCAGCATTGAGGGTGCAAATGAATGTGCATACGCGTAACAACTCAAAGCATGTTGCGATGCAAATTCAGATGATGATTGAGCCGCACACTGGCAGTACCACCACCTGCTGTCGGCAGCCAGGTCCTGAAGGCCCAGTCAGCAAAGACAAGCCAAGCAGCAGCATTGAGGGTGCAAATGAATGTACAGTCGTTTCAGGGCCTACAGATACACAGCTGTCGTCCACATGCAAGCACATGCAAGCAACAGTTGCCCATCACGTCAGCGCCAGCACGTGCACATTAAGCCAAGCGACCAGCAGCAAAGCAACACACGCATCAGCCAACACCGCGGTCCTTATTCTTGCGCAAATGCACCTGATGTGAATGCACTTGAGTTTGATGCCATGCACGGCTGGGCCAAACGTTTGCACTGCAGCGTCGCGATGCGGGGGCAGGTTCTGCATGTACACGTCTGAAGCATGCAGCCGGCTATTGGTTCACCGTCGTGGTGGGTGAGGCACACCGCTCATCGTGGTGGCCACGCCCATCGTGCAAGGTGTTGGCTGTGATGCCCATGTGAGTGTGCCATGTCAACAGGGCAGGACCTGTGCTGCTGCCTGCGGACACCGGCATGACCAATTGTTGCCTGCATACGTGCTGGCCAAGCATGTGCATGGGAGTGACAGCTGTGCTGCAGGCCTTGAGCCTAATACGGTTATCCATGTTCAGCGCCAAACCTCTAAAGCCCTAGGTCTGAAGAGCACTGCTCACGGCACTCGTGCAACGCCATGAGTGTGCATTTCAATCACCAAGATTTGCTGCCTGAGAGTGGGTATGACACAGCAGTGAATGCCTTCAACATGCACATGCGAGGTCTGTATGCGTCCTGCCTTGAGTGTGCAACGCAATGGCAGGCCACTTTCACCACAGGTGCAGATACATGGCAGGACTGTGCTCATGCCGTGCGCACAGTCGTGCAGTTGGTGAACACTGTGCGCTCGGCATGACAGCTGAATGTGCCACCAGTCAAGCATTGCCCATGAAAAAGTGTGGCGTCCTGCTCTGGGCAGCACAATTACATACTAACGTGAGCACCACATATGCAGGCGCATTGATAACAATGCTGTGCCCATGCTGTGCGCCCCATGATGCATGATGCAGCAGGGACCCCTCCTGCTGCTGCTGCACGTGCGCTATTCACACCATGCTTTGCTGCCTGCCCGCTGCTGGCTGCTGATGTGTGCAGCTGATGCCTGCATGTATATGCATGGGAACGACAGCTGTTGCTGCAGGTCCTGCAGCGAAAACTGCCACTTGGCTGGACGTGCAAGATATGAAGGTTGCTGTATATATGCACCACCTGTATGGGCTCCATTTTGCGTGCTTCCAGCTTCACGCTCCGCGGCCAGTGCGGGCTCAGTTGAATTTCATGGCAGTCGTGGTTACGCGGGCATTCAGTACCCGCCCTGACGGCCTGCCCATGCGGCAATACGTTGCTGCCGGTACATCCTGCTAACCTTGCCCCTCCTGTCTACTGCCTGCTGTCACCCTCGCGGCCAACACCCCTGGAACGCGCCAGCGAGATATAACATCGTACTGGCCATGTGGGCCACTGAGATGGAGGCACCTTTCACAGAGGCAAAAGCACCAAGTGCAGCATTATGCTTTCCCGCCTGTTCAGACCTGCTGCGCTGACTCGTGCAGCGTTCAACACAGTGCCCCCACGGACTGCATTTGACACCGGGGTTCGCAGCACTTGGCCGGAAACTTCTTTTTTCCGTAGCTCGCGCTTCAAGGCCGCAGTGCCACAACCGGCACCCCAATATCCAGATTGCTTGGATCTCAGCGTCGTCGTCGCGGCTGGTGTGTGAGCTCTGGGAGTTACAAGGCGATGGAAAAGCAGATCCTTCAGCTATAGATCTGTTTTGGCGCGGAATCCCAAGGTGGCGTCTGAAAAGGTTGTTACTCGCAACGTGCCGCGCACAGCCAACAAAGCCGAAAGGATGACCAAGCTGGACAAGCGCGTGGGGTTTGTGGGATCAGGACAGATGGCAGAGGCCTTGGCGCGAGGTCTGCTGGCCAAGAATGTCATCACTGGCGACATGATTGTCTGCTCCGATCCCAATCCAGGACGCACGGAGCTCTTCCGCAGCTTCGGCGCTTCTTCGTATGAGAGCAATGTGGATGTGAGTTCTCATGGTGCACTGACATGAACCTGCACTGCATGGGCAGTGACATGTGCCTCCTACGCCATGACATGCAGTGCCAGGCTTCACATTGGCTGTGCCTGACTCTTGAGCAATGGCATCAGGCTGTGAATGGTGCTTGAGGCTGCGTGTCAGACGGATGGGGCAGCTGGAGGGGAACGGCAGTACAACAGTGGGACGAGGAACATACACATTCCCCACACCATGCAACACCAACACGTATCAGCTCTGGTGATTGACATAAGCAATACGCATGGCTGCATCAACCGGTTGTCTACCCCAGGTGGCAAAGAACTGTGAGGTGCTGTTCCTAGCTGTCAAGCCCCAGTACGTCACCGTGGTGCGTGCTGCCTACTAGCAGCATGGGGAGCAGTGTACATCTTGCTCCTCTTACCCAGACAAGGATCTGCATACCACGTCCACACACCCTGCTTTATTTCAGCAGGCTTGCCCATCTTAGTTTCTGAGTCGTTCTCCATGTGTTGTTCTCGCACTGTGTTGCATTACAGGTGCTGCAGGAGGTCCGGCCTGTACTCACACCCAATCACACAATCGTGTCCATCGCAGCCGGTGTGACTGTCGATAAGTGAGTGATGTTTGAGGTGGCACATGGCGCAATGTGTTTACATGAGGCTGCAAGATCACATTGCGTCGCCATCCACTCAAATCCTGTTGAAAGACAATGCACACCATCCTGGCAGAGTTGCTACCAGCAGCTGTGGGGCTCTGGTCGTCCTGCGTGACACACGGGGCCCACATGAGGCATGCAGCATGAGTCGGCTTGGCTTGTTGCCCCCATGCTGCAGGATGTTGGAGGCAGCTGGGCCAGACGCGCGCGTGGTGCGTGTGATGCCCAACACGCCATGCCTGGTGGGCGAGACGGCTGCCGCCATGTGCCTGGGTGGCAAGGTGCGGCCTGCACACCCTCTGCAACTGGGCACCTGGTGCAGTCTGCCACTCTGTTCATCCAGGCGCTGCAGAGCCTGCTGCTGGGGAGTTGCCCCCAAGTTCACAGTGTACTGAGGCCTTGCGGGTGGTGGGCCTGGCGTCGTGTGGCGGGCAGGGGATGCAGGCAGCCAGCTGAGCGCCAATGCACCTGTTGCAGCATCATGCCTTGAGTGGGCCTGCATACCTGCACGTATAATTCAGCAGCGGTGACCCGTCGTGTGGTCCCACCAACCCATGGTGTATTGTGGGATGGCCATTGTGCTCTACAGGCCGGGGCAGAGGATGAGAAGCTGGTACGTACGCTGTTTGAGGCGGTGGGCAAGATCTACACGGTGCGTGTAAGAGCTGGCCTGCTGTGTGCTGTGTGTATCTGCCAGCTCGTTCGCAGCAAACACGCCGCACAGCGCCTGCAGTTGTATAGGGGTCAGGGGCTGGCGCCAGGTGGTGTTGGAGTGGGGCGCGTGCTGCAACGTCCCTCAGCTCCTCTCACTTGACTGACCTGAGGCAGCCGCAGCTGCAGCCTCAGCGTAGCGCGGTGCATGACAGCTGCTGTGCTTCGTTGCGGTCAACATGGCATGTCTGCTGTGGACGGTGGGATGCGTGACTCGCATGCGCGCCGATATCACACTGTTTCCCATCACAGGTGAGTGAGAACCTGCTGGCGGCCGTGACGGGGCTCAGCGGCTCCGGGCCCGCATACGTGTTCATGGTCATCGAGGCGCTAGCGGATGGCGGCGTGCGCGCAGGTGCGTACCTGTGTGTCTTCAATTGGCAGCGTACAGTAGTATGCTAGTATCCATACTGTAACCTCATCGCCATGCACTTGAAGGTGCGCGTGCCACCATGTGCTAGAAGATGCACGTGCCGTCATGCAGCGGGGCATGCTGCGCAGCTGGACATGCTGTGCAGCGGATTAGGGCCTGCAATGTTTCATGGGGAGTGCGGGGTAGGATTGAGGGCCGATGCGCACGGGGTGGCCTCAAGCATGGCATGGGTATGGGCCGTGCAGCTTAGATCTTCTACCCCATGGTTACTGCCCAACCAGGGGCGCGCCCACCGTCCTCATGTGGCCATGCTTTGTGCACGTGCCCTGCTAAGTGAATGGTAAACAGCCGACTTCCCGCCTGCAACAACACTGGCGTCGGTGCACGTTGGACCCTGCTCCCTCCTCACAGGTCTGCCCCGTGAGATCGCACAAGCACTGGCGGCACAAACGGTGCTGGGGAGCGCTAAGATGGTTCTGGAGACAGGGAAGCACCCAGGGGCCCTGAAGGACATGGTCACTTCCCCGGGAGGCACTACGATTGCAGGTACACAGTGATGTCTGGCGGGAACCCTGACTGTGACTCATTTAAGTGTGAGCCATGTCTGTTGGCCCTTGCCATTGATCTTGACAACAGTGACTTGACAACAATGACTCTGGGTGGCGGTGGCTGGGTTGCTGGGTCTCCGCCCACAGTCTGTGGTTTTTAAAGCACTGGGGTGCTGGCCTGCCAACTGCCCATCTGCACCCATCACTCCTTTGGCACACGATGCTGTGGCTGGGCGTGCCCATCACGTCCCGCCCCGCACCAGTGTTAGTAATAATCCAATGTGGCAGTTAGTGCGGTACTACGGTGATGATGACCATTGCTTGGTGCTGTTGTCGTATTGATGTGGCTGGTGCTGCTTGACTCTTGCGCTGCTTGACTCTTGCGCTGCTTGACTCTTGCGCTGCTTGACTCTTGTTCAGGTGTGCATGAGCTGGAGCGTGCTGGGATGCGTGCAGCGATGATGAACGCAGTGGTGGCCGCTACCAACCGTGCCAATGAGCTGGCCAAGTTGTAAGCAAGTGCCTGCATGGAGCTTCAGCAGCCTCATTCCAGCTTGAATGTGCGCAGCATCAGTGCTCATCGCACAGGTACATGGGCGCAGGCGTATGTTAGCATATGCACTGAGAAGTAGTTGTACAGAGGCATATAGCTGGTAGCAGCTGCACGCAAATTGAGGAATGAGCTTTTGGGACGATCACTTGTACAGTGCGGACCAGGTTCTGCGATGCTGTATAAGGTTAGTTGCTTTGCATTTGTGCCCATATTCCACACTGGTTTGCACCTGCCGCGTGATCGGTGCTCCATGGGGTCATGTCCATCCATGCTAAGCAAGTTGACATTCTGCGTGAAGAGTTTTGTCATTGAGATAGCATGATGAAAGGATGTAAACAGGCTGATAATTTCATCAACTCAGCAGTGAAAGCAGTCGTACACCTTTATTTCAAGCACTTGTCTGATGTTGTCTGCGGCTGTGCATGAAATGATTCATCCCAATGCAACAGTAGACAAGAGGTGCACATGTTCGTTACATATCCTTCATGGCATGGGTTGCACATCAGCCAAGGATCAGTCCAGTTCTCGAACAAGCCATGTGGTGCCCATGAAATCGATGGACAGTACAGATGCTACGCCTGATAAGCCAGGAGTGCCACCAACCATCAACATACCATACGTGCAAGCCACTGGACAACCACAGAACCACGGTTTTGCATCCTCTCTCTCTCGCGGCGATTCACGTTGTCAACATCAGGTTAAAGAATGGTTTCAGCATACAGGGAAATGAGACAAGCCAAGCTATCAATAAGCCCTTTCCAAGGCCCAGCAACAGCTCACAGCGTTGAAACTCTATTTATACACCCCCAGGAGCAGCTTGTGAGGCCCACTCATCCGTTACAGTGCAAACCACAGGGCAGTCAACAGTAGCAGCCAGGCCCCCTCTGCAGCCATGCTGACAAATCCTAGACCTGCCCTGCTGCCCCTTTGTGATTAGATGTGACATCCATGCCTTTACTTCTTGAAGGAGGTGAAGCTGTCCTCCTTCTTGGGAGTGGCATCAGCGAACACATGCTCATCCATCTTGGGCGCGTTGGGGTGGGCCTCGGACCAGGTGGACTTGACGTACTCCTTCCAGCCAGGGGCAGTCACGGTCACGGAGCTGTGGGGCAGAGGGATGGCAGTGGCGGCAGCATGGGTCAGTGGAGGTGAAGAGCCAGGTTAGCAGGCTGCAGGCAGCTGCAGGTGCCAGTCACTCCAGTGGCGCTGTGTGCAACAATGCCAGCTGGAGGCAGGCTCGTGTAGGCACCTAGCTGGATATGGTATCAAGCAGGCGTGAACCCACGCTCACCTGTTGCCCACCACACCGCCCAAGCGCTTGAGCAGGTACTCGCGAGGGATCTCCTGCACCATACCGCCGCACTGAGTGGCCGCGGTGGCTGCCAGGGATGCATCGTCCGACAGAGACGCCTGTGACAGGAGCTTGAGCTGGCGTGGGGACAGCGCAGGCACCTGGTGCACGTCCAGGTACGTCTTCTCGCCATTCACCACCACGTAGCTCTTGCCCACGCCCACAAACTCCAGGGAGGGCACGGCAGGGTCA
>QAXD01000187.1:1282270-1319368 GCA_004335575.1 Haematococcus sp. NG2
ATGACCCTGCCGTGCCCTCCCTGGAGTTTGTGGGCGTGGGCAAGAGCTACGTGGTGGTGAACGGCGAGAAGACGTACCTGGACATCCACCAGGTGCCTGCGCTGTCCCCACGCCAGCTGAAGCTCCTGTCACAGGCATCTCTGTCCGACGATGCATCCCTGGCAGCCACCGCGGCCACTCAGTGCGGCGGTATGGTGCAGGAGATCCCTCGCGAGTACCTGCTCAAGCGCCTGGGCGGTGTGGTGGGCAACAGGTGAGCGCGGGTTCACGCCTGCTTGATATGATTTTTGGTAGGTGCCTGCGCGAGCCTGCCGCCAGCTGACATCGTTGCACCAGCACCACTGGAGTGATGGGCAACTGCAGCTGCCTGCAGCCTGCTGACCTGGCTTTGCACCTCCACTGACCCATGCTGCTGCCACTGCTATCCCTCTGCCCCACAGCTCCGTGACCGTGACTGCCCCTGGCTGGAAGGAGTACGTCAAGTCCACCTGGTCCGAGGCCCACCCCAACGCGCCCAAGATGGATGAGCATGTGTTCGCTGATGCCACTCCCAAGAAGGAGGACAGCTTCACCTCCTTCTTCAAGGGCAAGTAAACAGCAGGGCCACATCAGGGGCACCTTGGCAGTCCAGCATTGCTTTGGCCGTTCTTGGCTCGCGGGACCAGTGCCAACAGAAGAGATCCATGCGCAATTTTCCCTTGTGTCCGAACATTCCTGATGCGTGCTGTTTGGACTTCTGGATCCCATGCTTGGGTTTTTGTCTCCTGTGGGGCAGCGCACACTTCTGGTTGATGCAGAGGAAGCTGTAGTTTGAGCTGTCCTCCGTGCAGCAGGCCTGTTTTTGCCTTGGCAATGACTGGACCATGGCTTGTGCAATGGCTTGTGATCGTGGTGCTGAATACCACATTTTGTACCATAAGGAACGTATTTTATGTTGCAGGGTAAGGGTGTCCTGTGCAGCTGCATGTGAAAGATCATGGGATGCTCAGGTTGCCCCTGTATGCCTGTACATAAGCAGCATCAACACTCGATGTGCTGCTGAGAGTGAGAGAATGGTACATTTGGCTGATGTCAAATTTTAGCTGTTTGGCAGGCCTATGGCTGCTGGCACATATCCAGCCTGTAGTGTCCTTGGATGCGCGCCAACTGGGTGCTGGACCAGGACCTGTGTAACACAAGACTTCGTATATGTGCTTGAACCTGCTTACAGCATATCACCAAGCACAGGCGATGCCAAGCAGGCACAGCATCCGGCCAACCACTTGCTCACTGCTGCTGCAACATCCACGGAAAGCAGCATGTAATGTGATAATCCCCACAAAATACAGCATATGACAGACATGTGTGGCTCTGCAGGCAGACACTTGGCTGTACAAAAACAATCGCATTTGCAAATGTTGCGCCACATTCACCATACACCCTGCAAGCGTCTGCATGTGACCAGGGCGAACAGCAGTGGCCTGGTGCTTGTTGCAGTACTTGGGGCCTGCACCTGTGCAGCTTTGCGCGCTGGAGTGATGGCCAACATGCACGAGTTATGCAGCACAAGCATTCAACAGTCCAACACAACAAGCTCCGCATGAGCGCAGCCGCTGGTCCCTTCGCTCTTACAATGCCCAAGTCCATAACAGCATGAGACTGGAGAATAATCACGGCCTCAACATTGAAAAACACTTAGTAGCCCATGTCTCACTGACCACCATCAGCATGGACACTTGGGTTACACGAGTATCAACCCTCACCCCTAAATGTGCACCGCACGCCCAAGCTACCACCTCACACCTGGTTCGGCAAGCAGCCACTCAACCGCACTGTAGAGCGTTGTGCCATACAAACCACCCACCATACCACCATCCCACGACTCGCATCTGCAGTCCATACCCAACACTGCACACCTTGATCGCGCAACACCCGGATCACGAATCATACGGCGGCAGGCCCCACGCTGCTGGGTCCCACTGGGCTAAGCTGCTCACCACCTCATCCGCCTCCTTGGTAAGGGTGCGATCCAGGTTGGCATCTGGAACCATGACGCAAGGCATGCCGGCCGCACGGGCAGCTGCCACACCCATAGGTGCATCCTCAAAGACCTGTGTGCACACAACGATAACATGTTGCAGACATTACCATCCCACATGGCTGACATGAATCGTGCACCACCCATGAATCGCTGCCAGGTGAGCCCACAGCATCCGTCAGCGCCCATCTGTCCCACAGCATAGCCAGGCACCAGGGCATGTGCGTACACAGTGGTCACCACAGCAGGGCTGACCAAACCCCCCAACAACCCCCGCAGTGCTCAACACCTGTGTGCCCAGGCCTGTGCAACCACAACCTACAGCTGCGCAGCCCTACTGACGCACCAGGCATGTCTCAGGTGCTGGCACAGGGCCCTGCGGCGGCGCCAGGGCCGCAGCTGCTGTCAGGAAGATTTCAGGGTCAGGCTTACCCCTGACCACCTGCCAGTGCGGCAAGGAAGTGTGCGTAGGTGAATAGATGCTGGTGTGGGTTGCATAGGTTGCACAGGCGCTTTGTTATTACAACCTGCTGCTTATGTAGTGCAGTTTGCATTCGAGGTCGCTGCAAGTGGGCTGGTGAGTGTACGCCAAAGGCAACGCATGCAACCTGCTGCATGTGTGCCACCAGAACCCATCACCCACCTGATCGCCGGTGATAATGACATTGAACAAGGAGAACAGTTCCCTGTGCATGCTTGCTTTTAAATCAAAGTGTCGCTTGTGCGAAGAAGTGGCGACAGCCTGCAGGTGAAACGGCACACACAAATGTTGCGTCCACTGTTGCGTGCACGGCGAAATCAAACCCTGGCCTTGTTGGCCACAGGACGCTGCAGCTGTGACATCCTAGATGGTCCACTACGACGTTGACAGCGTGCCTTGGGTTGCCAGCTGCGAGCGACATACAAGAACCCTTGAAAGCCCGTGTGGCCAATGAAGGGCACTCACGATGGGTACCCCGTGCTTGTGCAGGTGGCGGACCAGTCGCTCCACGCCTGGCATCAGTGGTGCTTTGGCGAACAGCTCATCCAGCACCTGAGCCCATGTACGCCCAGGCACAGTGGAGTGCGTGGCTGTGGCGTGAGCGTGGCTGCAGAACCCAAATTATGGTGTAGCGTGTGCTGCCGCACAACAACAAAACAGGAGAGGGACAGCATAACTTGTGTGCTGGACCATACGACCGATGCCAACCCTCCAAGCCACACCTGCTCACGCTCTGCAAGGAATGCCTCCGGGGTGATTTGACCATGTAGGTCCAGATCATCCACCAAGATCTGCGAATAACAAGACACAAAGGATGACCAACCTGCCCGATACCATTCCACATCATGCTTGCTCAGCGAGTGAAGCTGCAAGCTCTCTAACGTCTCAAGCTCTCAACACCAACGTGTAACAACGCGCTGCGGGCGGCTGGCAAACCATCAAAGCTGTTCCTCAGATGCCTAACAGCTCACACTTGCCTGAGCAGCTGCGTGCGCCTTCTGCCCCATCATCTTGGCCTGTGGTGCGGCCATCCAATGTATCAGCTACATGATGCCAATGTGCCAGCTTGGCATTGCAAGAATGACCACGCCTCAACAAGGTTGACTGGTACCATCAGTACAGCAAGGCCGCACATCAGGATGGAGCTACACATTCTGTTTTCACCTTGAGCTCCCATGTGAAAGTTTTCCCGAAACGCCCCACAATCTGCTGCTGTGCCACAGTGTACAGCGATTCCGTGTCAAGCAGCAGCCCTGCATGCAGATGGACGTGTGCAGTACCAGGCCATCAGATGCCCTACTTCCATTTCCACACACCATGCATACGTGCGTGTAACATGCATCAGGAGCACACCGTCCATGTCAAACAGGCAGCAGCTGATCTTGGCCCTGCAGCCCTCTGCTGAGGCTCCCATGATGGTGTTGCTGCTGCAGGTGCGTGCCTCTGCGCGAGCTGTCCTGGTCGAGATGGTCGTGATGGACCTGGTGCAGCGTGTGCAGCGAGCACGTGACCAGGTGCAGAACATCCAGCGCTGAATACCTCTAGCTACACGTTCAACCTCGCACTCTCATACTGTGCAGTCACACACCAGTGCATACAGCCCGTGCCAGCGCCGAAATCTCCCTTTCACCGGCATCTGAAGGTGAGCCGCGGCATTCTGTTTCGCCAATCGACGTTTGGGCCATTATGCTTGCTGCTGTGACGGCTGCATGCCCAGTGCAGCACAATCCCAGCTGCAAGCTTCAACCACTGACAGATGTTTTGCACACATGTGCCCCCTGTGTCTGCCAGCAGCCAACCAGGGGAGTCGAGTCGACCTTGAGTCGACGCGGAAGGGACTCCTACCCACAAAGCAAAGAAAAATGCTCATTCCCAAGAAGAACCGCCGCGAGGTCTACAAGTACCTCTTCAAGGGTGCGTCGTGGGGCGCCATGGATCTGTTGCGGCAGCTGTAGTTGCCCGAAGCAGAGTGGCACCACACATGCTTACCACAGCTCCTGCGCTGAGGTGTTTAGGTCCTGGAAGCAGCCGACCATGGGTGCCCCATGCAAGTTGCATGGGTTGATTCTTTCTTCGCTATCTGTTGCCTGCAGAGGGCGTGCTGCAGGCCGAGAAGGACTTCAACAAGCCCAAGCACTCCGAGGAGCTGGACGTGCCCAACCTGCACGTCATCAAGCTCATGCAGAGCTTCACCTCTCTGGAGCTGGTGACTGAGCGCTTCGCGTGGCGCCACTACTACTGGTGCGCCGGCGATCTCGAACAACGGGGGTTTGGTGCGGTTTTGCATGCTGTGGGGGCTGCATGCGACCATGTCCACCTTGCTGATCATCACCATAATGTGCACCTCAGCGTGGGACCTGCCTGCGCCTGCGACACAGGTTCCTGACCGACAAGGGCATTGAGTACCTGCGCGAGTACCTGGGTCTGCCTGCTGATGTGGTGCCTGCCACCCTGAAGAAGTCCCAGAGGTGTGTGGGCACAGCAGTGTGGTTCCCAGCACCTGTGCACAGAGTGCTGCAGCAGCCCATGAGGATACAGCTGAGCACATAGCATGTGCGGGCAAGCATGCTTGCACGCACGGGGCTGCGGAGGCATGAGATGCAGTATGACAGCGTCCCTGCTGCCCTGACATGCAGCTCGTGGGCACACAGCATGTGTACGACCTGTTTGTGCATGCCTGCACTTTGCATGCGTTGCGAGCTGTACCGCCGAGCTCACGCAACCTGCATGCATGCATGTCATGGCTGCGCAGGCCTCTGGAGCGCGTGCCCGCCCGCCCTGATGGCCGCGGCCCCCGCCGCTTCGGTGGCGACCGCGAGGGTGGCCGCTTTGGCGGTGGGTGGAACTCCTTGCTGCGTATGTTGTGTGCCTTGGTATCCTGTTGCTTTCGTCAGTCATCATCAGTGCCACCCGCAAGGGTAATGCAAGGGTAATGGACAGAAAGCATCTAGATGCTGCTGCCGCACGTGGTGTTGGTGACCTTGGTGTGCAGTGTGCACTTGATGTTGACTGCATGTGGAACGGGATTGTTAACCCTCCCGCAGGTGACCGCGAGGGCTACCGCCGTGAGGGTGGCTTTGGCCGTGGTGGCCCCGCCGGCGACAAGGCTGGTGCCCCCGGCTCCTACGCGCCCCAGTTCGGTGGTGCTGGCCGCGGTGCTCCCCCTTCTTAAGTGCGCACACGCAGCTGGCAACGCACCAGCGAGTGTGAGGCGGCAGCCTGAGGGCGTGTTCCAGATGCGCTGGGTGCTCTGATAGCTTGGAGGTCCTGGCGTTCATGGGGCTGTTTCAACGGCAGGCAGTTCTGATGTTGTTCAAATGTGGCAGCAGCGGCTGTGGTACTCTCCGGCCGTCTGACCTGCGCGCACTGGCAACGATCTGTAATGCATGATGCCGGGGGATTGCCTGAGGTGGTCATTGGCTCGGCTCAGTACCAGGTGGCCGTGTGTTGCAGCACTCACATGCGTCTGTGCAGCATCCGCAGTGATATCATGCCTCAGTAGCCAATGCATGCTACATACAGTCTGCACTGTGCAGAGCTTGGAGTGATCATGCCCCAATCTCAGGAGCGTCTCAGGCTACACCAAGTGCAGACTCACCACAGCAAACCAGTGTTATCACGCAACAGCCCAAAGGCATCAGCAAAAGCCACAGCTGATAGCTGATATGAAAGCTGAGTTGGTGTTTGCTGCAAGCTGCTCATTAAGCTGCAAGAAGCGAGCCGCAAGCAACAATGAACACGCATCAGGCGCTTTTGCTTCTGCCTTTGCTTATATACATATAATCCATGGTCGGACTTGGAACCGTGCTTACACAGGCATGCTCCATGCGCAGCTCGTGCTTTCCCAGTCAAAGTATCAGCAAGCATGCCTGTTCAGACACTGTCCGTGCAGTATCTGCATGCATGCATGCATGCTGCAGCGGTCCACCCCATCAAGCCCCAGATAAGCACAGGCACACACCACAATTGTACAGGACACGTCACATGCCAGCTCCCATCTGAACTCTGCAATCATGGCCGCCGCGGATACTAGTATCAGTACATATGCCGGTGCATTGTGCACCATGGAACGTGGAATAACGAGCGAGTGTCCGTGCAAAACTGTAATACCTTCACACCCTGCATCTGCGCTTCACTCCTTTGAGACCTCTGTTTCCTAGCGCGCTCCCTCTCTTGCGAGCTGGATTAAGCTCTGTGTAACCAGTGAGGTCCCCCAAGCTCTCAAACTCTCTATGTGATCCAAGCCACACACTCGCCACACTGCAGCCACCAGCATGCGGGCGCTCGCCCGCCTAATGTTGGGCCATTCACACCAGCATGCCTTTAAATGTAGCAGCCTTGTAGACGGTGCCTGCATGCTGCATGCGCCCCGTCCCGGTCAGGTGACCAGTGCGCTGGTCAAACACCGCAAACGCCACTGATGGGGCAGGGCCGCTGCCACGGCTCTTGTTGTGCGCATCAAACTGCGCCAGCATGTTTGCCACTGCACAGCCAATGGCGGCGCGTGTGCCCAGGTCCAGCAGGTCTGCCTCCTTGAAGTACACTTGGGTGCGCATGTTGCCGCGCTTGCTGCCCTGGTACTGCATGTGCAGGTACACGCCGCACGTGTAACAGTAGACGATGCAGTTGCAGTGGTCACCCACTGCACTGGCACCCGCCTGCTTCTTCATCAGCTCTGTTGCCGCATCCCCGACGTTCCACTGCAACATGGAGAACGTGTTGGTTCAGCACCGCATGCATCAAGCCGCACAGCATGCGCGACCAACATCGGATGGCGACACAAGCAAGGGGGATCCTTCCCTACGCCTGAAGGCAGTGCAGCCCCGTGTGAAGGCTGAACCGGGTGTGCAATGTATTACACGCAAGTGGCGAACATCCCTGACTCATGATGTACTGCACACGTACCAGGAGGCGGTACAGCGCCTTGTCACTTGCTGAAGGGAAGCCAAAGACACCACTGATGCTGGTCCAGAATGACGCGTTGTTGTCTGTGGTGATGGCGCCAACCAAGGGAGCCGGCACCATGAACACCTACATACATACAAAACAGTGCAACACAATGTACGTAACCTGTGACTTCCCGCACAGTCACGAGAACAGGCTGC
The DNA here is from genome assembly GCA_004335575.1 of Haematococcus sp. NG2. NCBI lineage: Eukaryota > Viridiplantae > Chlorophyta > Chlorophyceae > Chlamydomonadales > Haematococcaceae > Haematococcus > Haematococcus sp. NG2. Next base: position 1,289,874 of record QAXD01000187.1, read on the forward strand.
ATGTATAACCAAGCATGCATGAAGCCGCGCCGCAGCATGCACGTGCCACCGTGTACCTTGGAGGTGGCGCTCAGCCGGCTGCCACCTGCGTAGGCACCAGCTGGTGGTGCAAGCTGTGTGGATGCAGGCAGTGTGGGATAGATGTTGATGGTAATGGCTGCGTCCGGCCAACCGTCCGTCTCGGCATGCAGCATCATGGCACCTGACTCCACCAGCACACGCATGACATCATACGCAGCTGGACGTTCTGCCACCACCTCGGAGTTACCCAGAGGCTGGTGGTCTGTCCCGTGCACTGCACCACGCTGCGCTGGAGCCGCTTGAGCAGCTGGTGGGGGCAGGGACACAGCCTGGGAGGGGCCACCAACGTCCCGCCCCTTGTGCTTGCCAGCAGCGACCATCACGGCCAGGGATGAAGCTGGCTGCCCACCTTTGCCACTGGTCCCTGCCCCTGCAGTTGCTGCCTGATCCCCAGCCCCTGGCCGCACCCGATCATCACGCTCCAGTGCACCATACTGCTGCTGAGTACGCTCCATCTTGATCGCAGCCATGTGCACAACTGACTCTGCAGCGGCAAGCTTGTCAGCCAGCTGCTGCTTGGCGGCCTCTGAGGCAGCCAGGCGAGCCTCCAGCTGCAGGCTGTATGCTTTGGATGCTGCCAGCTCACCTGCCAGCTTCTGCACCGCTTGCTCGGACAGTGACAGCTTAGACTCCAAGTCGACCCTCAAAGCCTCTGCAGCTGCCAGCTGACTGGTCGATGACTTTATGTCTGCTACTGCAGCCGCAGCAGAGGTGATCAGCTCCTGCAGTTTACGGTACGCTGTGGCCAGATGCTGCTGTGCCAGCGCGGCCTTGTTCTCGCTGCGGCTGCTACTCGGCACTTCATGGCTGATGGCAGCAGCATCACGGCAGCTGCCGCTGCCATTGTGGCTGTCTTTGCTTGCAGCTGCAGCTGCATGCTGTCCTGCAGCTGCATTTGTGGAGATGTCACTCAGAGCCGTCTCCAGCCTCATCCCCCTCATGGCAGTCTTCACGCTCTGCCACGCATGCATGCAGGCATCCAAAGACATAGAGGTCAGCCATGCCCATCTTGAACCATTGCTGTAGCGGTCAGCGCAGTGCTGACAGTGCGTGCGACAAGAGTTCCAGGGGCACTTGTTTGTTGCTGCACATGCTGGCATGTGGGCGGTTGAGGTTCAGCTGTCAACATCACAGCCTCAATCCATTGACCACACAAGGCAAGTCTGGCCATTCATACCTGGATGGTTGGTGCATATGTGTCTGAACACGCCTTGCTGCGGTAGCCCACAACATCACGCAAATTGTCACGCGCAGCACTGAACATGTACGCGATGTCAAGCAATTCAATGCTCGCCTCACGCAGCAGGTCCAGCAGGTTCATGGTCTCAGCAGGCTTTGGATGGCCACCGATCTCCATGCCGGTGTGGGCTGCAAATGACGCATACGTAGCATACAGCACGATGGGCGCCAGCACAAACATGCGCTCGTGCTTCTCCGGGATGATGAACAGCTGGTAAAACATCGCCCGCACCACCATGTGGTGCGCCGGGCCTGCATACACCTGGGCGATGGGCAGGGCTGGTTGGCATGCCGCGTACTGGACTGCGCTCATGCTGACAGCGTGAAGTTGTGCCAGCTCCGGACAGGTGTCCAGCGCCTCGTTCACGAGTGCCTGGTTGGCAGCCAGAAATGCTACCATGTAATAGTACATGTGGCACTGGTGTGTCAAGCCCAGTGGGTCGGGCTTCTTGATGTCCGTCCAAGCCTCCAGTTGGTCCTGTACGGCGCAAGGCAGCACAACCCTGCGGATGACGCTGTGCTTACCTTCCTTGCCCATGAGTATGCACGGCAGGCAGGCATCTAGCAAATATCTTCCTGCAATCTAGCAAACATGGCGCTGGATCTATAGTCCGACACCCTGGTCTACATGAGCACAAGAGGCTGGAGGCTGGCCCATCGTAGTGCATGGCTGGCGCATCAAAAGGTTGATCAAGGCACGCTGCATCTGCGTACCTGTACGTCCTCGACGCTCAGGTTCTGCATGCATGGGTCCGATTGGCACATTGACAAGATGGCCTGCGCAGCCAGGCCAGCGTGGCAGCCATGCTGGATCCCAATGAGATCCTTGGTGAAGATGGCGCGGGACGCATCTTCTGCCTGTTTGACATAGTGGTTGATGTCCTCCACAATGATGTGCATGGTGTCATCCTTGTGGCCCTTGAACATGGTGACCTGCGGCGGCACGCACACAGCAGCTTGCATGCCGTGTCCAAAGCACAGTGAACGAACAGAAGCTGAAGAGCTGGACCAATGTGCTGCAGTAGCTTGCGAAGGGGTTCCAGTGCATGAGCACCTGTTGCGCCATCCTGCCAGGCACCATGCAGAGCACACCTTGGATGCAAGCGTGACAGCTGCTGCGTGCCATGTGCCAAAGTTTAACATCCCAGTAGCACAACAAGATCACAATCTGTACGCAAGCACAAGCCGGAAGCGCTGACGAATGCCGCTCTGTGGGCGGGGCGCTAGCTGCGACCTGCTGGATGCTTGCTGTCACTTGCTGCTGAAACCTTGCCCTCAAGCGTGCTGCCGCATTCAAAGAGCACATACAACCCACCGCTTGGCTGATGCACAGCGGCGCAGAAGCCGCTTCGCACGCGAGGACCGCCTCCGCGCACTTCATCGGTTTGTCAGCAGAGCTCATCAAGCATGAACGTGCACGCCTTGACAGCTTGGAGTTCCCATGGATGTGGTATATCAGCACAGAAAGGACACGCTGGGCCTCCATCGTGTGCTGTTTGTATGCAATTCACGGTTGATGGGTGCGCTTTGGAACGCATGCCAAGGCCGCAACGGCAATGTCTGATGCAAGGGATGATAAAGTACTGTAGTGCTGGGCCGCAGCATACATGACCATCGACATTTTTCTTTATAAGATCTGGAGCATCCTCTGCCGGCTTTGAGTGCGGCGTATGCAAGGCAGCACGCTGGTGGAGCCTCATCAGCTGTTCATCCTAGTCAGTTATTAATCAACTACAGCGGGTTTTTCGCTTGAAACCTCTCTCTATGTCCATGCATTAGGTACGCAGAGGAAGTGCCCCGTAACTTCTTGCTGGAGTATTGAACACGATTAAACTTGTTGCATACTGTGCGGCATCGTGCGGCCCTCAAGGACAGGGGGCGTAGCTGCTGGTTGTGGTGCATCATGCATACAGGTCATGCGCACAAGCTTGCTGATTACATACGTATGCACCTGCAACTGCAGGAGGTCACAACATGGGGAGCAACATGGAGCCAGCTGCCGGTGTGCATGATCGACAGCCCACAGCGCAGTGCACAAGCCATACGGTTTTGCTCAAGAGGCCTACATCATCGCCTGACCTAGCGGACTGGGTGCAATGTTCGTGGCATGGCAAACCTCGATGATGTAGTCACTGGCTGCGATGCGTCTGGGGAGGAAGCATGACGGCTACAGAGCTCATGACATGCAGCCCCTGTTTGGTTAACAGGTGTGTCGGAGATTTGCCTGCGTTGAACCTGGTTTATACTGGACAACAGCAACCTGCCGCCCAAATGTGAACATCGTAGCTGCACCTGTGAGCTCCCACCCTTTGCACTTGCTTGCAGGGCTGCTGTGGCTGCGCAGCTGTACCTCGTGCGCTTGGGCCACCGCCATTTTCACGCGGCTGTGGCGCAGGTGTCGAGGCTGCTGGTGCAACGTGCATACAAGACCACTGGCTGGTTGTCCAGTGCTCACAACGACAGCATCCTGCACAACGGCACCACACTCCTGGGGTCCAGCCGCAGGATGCTGGACTGGTGGTGCGACGCCTGCTTGCCCTCAACTGTGGTTTTCTGGTCGGCGGCATGATGTGCCACCACCAGCCAAGAGGTCAGCTGGTGGAGGTGCGGCCGGTAGAATGCCTGTGTACCAGCGGCAGCACGTGCTGAGACCAGACACAGTGCTGCCTCATGTACACTGGGATCACGGGGATTTTTCAGTGTTGGCTTGATTTGTTAGGTTAGCTGCCTTGCCCAGCCGCAGCACAGTGCACGCCTTCGTCATGCAGGTGCCCCAGGCAGTGCTCTGTGGCATGGTTTTGTTGGTTCACATGACAAACGTGTTGTTTGTGTACAGGTGGGCCAGTTCAGAGTCAGGACTGCAGCAGGTGGTTGTGATGAAGGCGGCAACTCCTTCATAGTGAGCAGGCTGCTGGTTCGCTCCTGGGCTTGCACTCCTTGGCGCCTGCTGCCGGGGCTGCCTGTGTCCAACTGCTGAATCCGTTGCTGGAGACACAGATCAGGGTGGCGCAGGTGAGCAGTATCGACTTGAGAGGTGCATGTGCAATATGCGATCACAGCTCCGGTACGGGATGCCAGGATTGCACTGTTGGCCAGAACCCAGAAAGCCAGTGGTCGCACCGCTCCTGCAGGCGCCAGGAGCATTTGGAGGGCAGTGGAACTCCACATCAGCTGGGGGGGCTGACGCAGGGCACATCTGTCGAACAGGCTGCTCCAGTGATGAACAGATGTGGGGCTGGCACTGCTGCCTGAACACGACTCCCATGACCTCTCCAACCATCAGATGGCATTGCTTGGACGCTGCAGGTACGAGCACGCACCTGTCGCAGCGGCGTCCTGTGGTTACAGTGTGGCTTGCACAGGTAGTGTTGGAACTGGTGCATTTGTCATGGCCGGGGCTGTGTGGACACATGCACGATTGCACGTCATGTGCTTTGATATGCTTCTTCTTGCAGGCACCCCCACCTCACCCCCCACACTCATGCCCAGCCAGTTTGGCGTGCATGCAGTCACTGGTCATCAACGCACTTGAGCACAACCAGGCAACGAGCGAACCCACTGCCCAGCAACGTGCCCGGCTGTTCAGCAGTGAGCAGGGGATGTGCGACAGCCAGCCGGTCACTTGAAGCGCATGATCCAGTTGCGGTATGCCTCTGCAGCCATGATCCGGGCGGGACAGGGCGGCTGCTTTGGTTTGTGCGGGCATCATTGCCTGGGTCAGGGTTGTTTGTTGCAATATTTGGCCATGATTTGGACTTGTTCAGTGGGTGCGCTGCTCTGAAGCTGATCTTTTGCTGGTTCTGTGCAGCTGGCCTGTTCCCATCCAGGTTGACTAGCTAGGAGTGTTTATTATAAGTGCAGCTGCCGTGTCAAGGAAGTGCGGCCGCAGGCAGTTTAGATGCAACTCACGGCACAAGGTTTATGATCTGCATGCCATGGACAACCAGGCATGGAGGGATATGAATCAAACCGCAGCATCGTGGGTTGACCACGCAAAGCCATCGTCAGTATGATAACGTATGGTGATAGCGCATGATGGTAGCATGCATGACGATGACGATGATGATGAGTGAGAAATTGAAAGTTGAATGTCTCAGGGCGTTTCTGAGACTGCTTGGGCTGTATGACATGTATCACTTGGGGGTTTTGACCAGCACCCGGAGCTGTAATGGCTGAGGCTTAATCTTATTGGAAGTTGGTACCCTGCAAGCAGGCACAGTGGGAGCTGGAAGGGTCACCACCAGCAGCTGACACGTTATCGTGCTGCACATCAGGCAGTACAGTGCTGCAGCTGTAGCAGTACAGCGCTGTCTCACATGTGTACCTAGGAAAAGGAGATTGGGGCTGTGAGCCTAAGCTGGTGGTTGGCACCTGTCAGTAGACTCTGTCTGTAAGCACTTGATTCACCATACGGTGGCCAGAGGGTGTCATCAAAATTCAGTGTGTTACATACACCAGGGACACAGCCATACACAGGCTGGCGATGGGCCAAACACAGCCACACGCTGGCGACATGAAGCGCGATGCGCACACACACGCACGCGCACGCGCACAACAAACATGAACACACTGCTTAACACGCATGGACAGAAAGGGTGTTCAGTGGTTTTGTGTGAATAATTTATTCCTACTCATGTCAGTGATTGTCTAGGCACCTCATGCACATTCACCCTACTGCCGGCTACATGCCGAGCACCCAGCGCGTGATGCATATCAACATGCATACCTTGGATGCATCATCCTTGCAACCGCCGTTCTCTACACATCGCGCGCTGGACCTCAAGAGCCTCATCAAGGCAATAGGGCTATTATGAAACCGTTCCTGCTCACCTAAGGGGGTGGGTCCGAGGGGTCGGGATGTCCCCCACCACCTACCGTCGTTCTGCCACGGCAAGATGCTTGCTTTGCCATTTTTTAAATCCTCTGCTGCGAGCTGGCGCGTCTCTAGAGGATCTTGAACCTTAGGGGTCTTGAAGCTCAACGGCTCAACTGAGGCTCACTCATTTTCATAGTACATAACAAGGTGCTGAGTTGGATGGGATGCAAATTCTGGGCCTGCGAACATCCTTGTGTGCGCGAGGATAGCCACAATGATCCCGCAACGTCCTCCGTCAGCTTGGCGCTCCTGCTGGTCGACCAGTGGACTGCCAGCATTTGGTGGGTTCTCATGCCCCCCACGGGTTTACTCGCCAAACATTTGGATTTCTGCACGTAACAAGCATGCAATTGCGTTGATGAGGCGCTGGCGCACTTTGGATTTCAGTATCTGTCATGTTGTGCAGTTGCTGCATGGTGATTGATCCAAAGCACAGGCGTGTCCCTTATGGGCTGATGGGCGCTGTTTTCCACCACAGTCCTGACAGTCCTTCTGAACTTGACACATGACAGCCCACACTGTAGCCTGCGTGCGCGCACCCCGCCCCCACCCCCACCAGCAGCCCTTGCCCCTCAAGTTGTGCTGCCAACATTCCCAGCACTCCTGCACATTGCGCGCTCGCAGGCCCACTGGAAGGTGCAGTGCCACTGGGCACTGACAGCCTGGGCCTGCATGGCCAGGTGCCAGAACATGAGGCCACAGCACGCTTCACCATGTGCATGGGCCCCCGTGACCTGCGTGCTGTGGAGGTGGCAGGTGGCTGCACCAGCATCAAGCATACCAGCACCCGCCCTAAGATATTGTCCTTGACCATTGAGGTGTGCATGTTGCTTCCTGCTCCTGGTACTGCACCGTGCGCCGGCTGCAGCCACAGTTGACGTGGTTCTGTCTGCTGCTGAGGTGGCGCTACGATCCATGCAACGCCATGCATGTCCGCAACCCCGACTTGCCACCCATATGCCTAACCTGCATGTTGTAGACTAGTTTGGTGCTCAAGGCAAGTCCAGGTCATTGCATTGGCGCTGTTCAGCTGGGCGCTACTCCTCCTGCATGCACTCACGCCTCAGGGCCCTGACAACGATCCAGTTACATCAAGTGGCATCACCTTGTACGTGCCATCACGGCCTCCGTCACAACATGGCGCGCCACAAGATCAGGCAACATCACCACGTGCCATGGCAGTCGGCCTGGTGCAACATGGATGCTCGACGCAATTGTGGGGCCACTTCCTCACAGGTAAGGGTAAGGGGTAGTACACTTGAAAGAGCGTGACAGGCAGTATGTGCCAATTGCACCTGTAAGTGTGAGAACGTATGGGTGCACTGTGATTCAGCAGCCCCAGCCATGCAGAATTCAAGCAATGAGTGTGTGGGTGCGTGCAGTTAGGGGCTGGGTGGCACCAGTATGCTTGTGGCTGGATGGTGAGAGGCAAGCCCTGAGCACAGTGTATGTGTGTGTGTGCTGCAGTACACTGTACTGTTGCGGCGCATGCATGGCCGCATGCATGCATGCTTGGGTGTTTGCATGGGCTCTTGCATGGGCACACATGGACGCATGCATGTTGACAAGGCCCCCAAAGGTACGGGCCTGGGTCATCATCACCATGCGTAAAAATTACTACCCCCCCTACTCAAACTAAACTACTTATCATCATTGTGCGTTATCGTCATCACATGCTTAGCGCGGTTAAACCATGTTGCACACATGTCCCTCCATGCCTACTTGTCCATGGCCTGGACCATTCAGTCCTAGTCATACACTCTGACATGATGTGTATCAGTTCCCAATTGCCCTTATGTTTTGTGTTTCAAGAGGCAGAACCTTTTGTCGCTACCGGCTGCTTGCAAAACCCAGCATGCCACATGCCATGCCGGCAAGGTCTGATTTGGTTCTCGATCACGTCCCTAAACACTAAACACTTAAAAACCTAAACCCTAAACCCTAAAAAGTGAAAAACTAAACCCTACACACTACAAACCCTAAACCCCAAACACTGAAACCTTTAATCCTAAACATTTCACACACCTGCACACCTGTGTACATCTACAGTACAATCAACAGTACCGTACTGCCTGGTGTGCTTTGGGTGCAAGTGTGCACATTGAACTGTCCCACATGCAGACCACCTGCTGCAACACCCTAAGCCCTAAACCCTAAACCCTAAACCCTCAAGGTCTGATGTGGTTCTCAATCACGTCGCTAAACCCCAAACACAAAAAAACCTAAACCCTAAACACTAAATACCCTAATCCCTAAACGGTAAAAGACTAAACCCTAAACATTACAAACCTCAAACCCTAAAACCCTAAAGGTCTGATTTGGTTCTCGATCACGTCCCTAAACACTAAACACTAAAAAACCTAAACCCTAAACCCTAAAAAGTGAAAAACTAAACCCTACACACTACAAACCCTAAACCCCAAACACTGAAACCTTAAATCCTAAATATGTCACACTCCTGTACACCTGTGTACATCTACAGTACAATCAACAGTATTGTACTGCCTGGTGTACTGCTGGGTGAAAGTGTGCACCTTGAACTGTCCCACATGCAGACCACCTGCTGCAACACGGCTCTGTGACCAAGGGGCTGGCGCACCAGGCGCACCAGCATGACTGGGGTAAGGGCCATGCCATTGACTATCTATCCCACATCAAGAAGAGTTGGTGCTGGCAAACGAATGCTGTTATGTGCTGACACTGCTGCGGAACTCAGCATTGTGGTTGTGTTCTTCACGGCAAGTAGGTGGCGTCACATACAGTCGTCAAGCAGTTGAGACATGAGGTCAAGCAAGGGGCATTGTGAGCACAGTTCGACTTCAATGCCACAAGCGCGTGCTGCCTGCTGCTCACTCTGCTCCATGCTTTGCAGGTGCTGATGGTTTCTGCATGAACAGCAAGACATACCTGCGCAAGGTTATGTTCGCTGGCTCCAGCGCCAAACTGGTCGGCCTGGGTAAAGATGGTGTGCAGGTGAGCATTGGGAACAGCTCAGGTCACGTCACCAACAGCCATAACCCAGCACTAACCTACCTTGTTTAGCTGGTTTGTAGCAGCTTTTGCTCGCGCTGGGGTGGCTCAACCAGCCACACCCAGATGGCAAGGCCATTGGCCCGGCAGACTCACGGTGGCCTAAACATCAGTGCTTGATGGATGCCACATGTCAACATGTGACATGTCTCAAACCGTGGCGCAGGTGTGGGATGTGCCCGTGGCATCCAAGGCCAAGCAGTTTAAGCTGCCAGCGCCCATATGGGCATGCAGTGCAGGCGACGGGTACAGCGCCCTTGGGGGAACATTCTCAAGAATGGACCATGATGTCTGGGTGGTCGTGGGTGGCCTCCGCGTGAAGCCCAAGGTGTGTGGCGTGATGAGAGCTTGCCTGCGCAGTGCATCAAGCTGTAGCAGTGCCATGAAACATAACAGTTAAAATTGTAATAACCCTAAACCCTAAACCCTAAAACCCTAAACCCTAAACCCTAAACCCTATATCATGTATAATAATATGATATGAAGTCTAAAGCAGCAACAGCAGCAACATATCATGGGGGAAATATACTGACCCCGGCCTTACATGCAACAGGTTAGGCTCATTGTTGTGTCTCAAGATATGCCCCAGGTGCAAAGCGTTGATCTGTCTTTGACACTGCTCTTCATGCATCGCGCAGGCCATCAACGTGTCTGGGGGCCGCCAGGGTGCTGATCAAGTCAGCCCCAAGACCCAGGTGGCGTTCTTCAACGTCGGCATGGCCGGGCCTTTCAAGCACTTCACGGTCAGCAGCGTGGATGGGGACCATGTTGCTGTGTACGAGGCAACCCTTAACAAAATTCATGTAAGTGCGCGTGACAACGAAGATGTTGTAGTGTAGGTTTGGATGCTTCCGTACAATGTGTGCATTCCTGCACACAAGCAACTTCTCAGAAGAACCTTGCGCCTCGCAAGTGTTGAGAAACGCGCCATGCCATATGTTGCTGCTGTGCCAGCAGTCACCGTTTCAAATGGGTTGTGCATCAGGCCATGTACCGTATCGTGCAACCTCGTGGCTTGCTATGCTCACATACCAGGTGGCCACGAACGCCTGGCAGTTGGCACACGGGGCTCACAAGCAGTTAACCATCACCCCGCACCTGGAACCTTGTGGTCAGGCAGTCGAGTGCCTCGCCTTTGCCGGCACCACATCCAACGTCCTGCTGGTAGGCTTGCCCGCGGGGCACGTCCACGTGCACAGCACAACGTCTGGGCGCCTGCTGTGCAAGCTGCTGTTGAAGGACAGCGGGCCAGATGCCCTGCTCATTGAGACACTGAGGTCCATGTCAGTGCTTCAAGAGCAACTGGTGGTGCTGTTCTCACCACCTGACAGCATGGACCTCGAGATCCGCTCCTGCGAGGTGCGTCCTGCTTGCAGGGGTGGTCGTGCCCAGAAACCACATGACCGGCATGATCAGATGCAGACCCCATTGATGAATTTGCGACGTGGCTGGTCTTGGACTCTTGGCTTGCCTACCTCATTTTGTCATGTACGTGCAGTGGGACCCTACGTGGGAGGTCAGCGCTGCAGCCAGCATGTTCACGGTGCTGAGACCCGTGAAGATCACACTGGAGCGGCTCCTGCCCCCCACATCTTCAGCTGGTGCTGGGGTACGCACGGCGAGGGCGCTGCAACATGTGTCTGCCTTGGACGTGTGCTACCAATGCCCCATACATCTCACAGCTGCGCATCTGCCCCATTCTTTCATCGTACCTTTGCACCCCACTCCAACGTGGCTGCAACAGCAAGTTTCAATGGATTATGGTTGTGTTTGCAGGCCCTGCCAAGCCTTATGGAGATGGCGCGTGCAGGTCAAGTGCAGATGTACAAGCAGTTCCTGGTGCGGATTGTGTGCTGCAGGGGCAAGCTTGCCGGTGGCTGCATGCAAACTGCTCACGGCACGGCGCGCACATATGACAATTGCAATTGCACGAACCAGCAACCATAAATGTGATCAGGACTCTGAAAGGAAAGCACAAGGCGGCGATGCTCATGCGCTACCTTTGCCCACTTGCATGTGCCACCGTGTGTGCAGGCGCACACTGCTGCACGGGCTGCCTACCTCACCACTGGCAGTCCGGCCATGGAGCCACCAGCCACGCCCAAGCCGCCAGACTCTGTTGCGGCCACTGCACCATCTGATCCGGCCAGCCCGATCACAGTGGTGGCGGGCAGTGCAGCAGCCCCTCCCGTGCCACTAGTGGGCACTGCTGCTGCCCCTACCCCACACAGCTCCAGCGCTGGGACTGCGCAGGTGTGTGACGCGGCCTCAAGCCCATCCACCCTGCAGTAGCACCTCGCCCATCCGGACCACCATTGCCAGCACCACCACACCCACCACACCCACCACTGCTACTACCACCCCCACAAGCACCACACCACCACAGTAACCTCCCGTCTCCAGGGGGTTGCATCCCACGACCAGCTGGAGCACATACAGCAGTCCGGCCGGCAGGCAGAAGTGGCAGCCAAAGTAGGCGGCCACCACCCGCCCTCTCAGCCGCTGCTGCCGCTCAGGGTTGGGTGCATGGGACGCAGGGGCGCACACATAAGCACAGCACATACAACCAAACTGCATACTCATATACGCTAGCACAGCAGCAGTGGCCAAGGCCCCGACAGTAGCTCGAGCTGTGAGGGATGGAAGATGCACAAGGAGATGCCTGGTGCACCTGCTCAGACGTACGGCAGCAGGTTGCTCACAGTGCAGCTAACCCCACCCGGCTCTTAACAAGGGGTTACGGGTTCATTGTCGTTTGTACCCTACCGTAAGCTTAGACTGACACGAGCCGTCAAGCATGGTAACCAGTGGCTGCCATCAGCTGGCTCCAGTCCCTTTCCTTTGTTGCTTGGGGTTGCGGGCAGTACCCACTCCTCCCTTTCTCTCTCAGTGTAACGACCTTCATTCATTCCAGTCAAGCTGCATCCTAAAGATTCTGGCTTGGTGTGCGTTGATCAGCAACTTGCGGCGCAGTGCTTGCCATGCAGTGCGCATGCATGAAGGTATCATGCAGCACATGTGCAGCTGTACATGAGGAAGCACTTGTAATTCCGGTGCGGTGCATGTGGGGCACCGCAACTCGTGCAGCACGTGGGTGGCAGGCATACAGTGCATTGCAACAGCACATCAGCAGTAGTGCACAAGGTCAACCCTACTGGACAGCTGTCTGGCACTTGACCAGCTCATACCCGGCTGGCGGCAGTCACACCCAGGTCGCATTCATATGTGCACACGCACCCAGATGGCAGGATCAGATGTTTGCTCACGGACCAGACGTGTGCACTGTGTTGGTGTGGGTTACATGTGCACGATGATTGGGAGGGTGATGGGCGATGTGAGGTGTGGGCATGGGCATGGGCATGGGCATCCCCCGCAGCATCATGCAGACATGCAGGGATGGGAACCAACCATGGGCCATGGACATGCACCAACATGCAGCCATCCTAGAACGTGCGTCCCAAACATGCCATACAGCGTGCAAGAGGACCAGCAGGCAGGACCAGAACGCCGCATGCCGCGCCGACGAGACCAAAAACACTGCTGCACTGCACTGGTTGCAGCTGGTCACCGTGGTGGCAGTTGCAAAGTGCACTGTGCTGTCAGTGTGCATGATGCGCAACGCTGCATGCTGTCGCATCTCCCGGTTGTCCACATCAAGCAGCCTGTCCCAACGTTGCCCTTCTATAGGTCATGATCCCTGCTCAAGGCTGAATCTGCGTGGTTGAAACTGAACTGATTCTGAACAAGGTGCTTTCTCTGTATAAAATGTGGAATGTACATCTCTAAACAGAAAGGCACGGCTGCAGCGGCGCCGCATCCACTTCAAGACGCAGTCGCAAGGCATTCAGGGTCGCCGCGCCTCAGGGTTACAGCGAGTGTGTGACCTACGATGTAATGGTGCCACACCACGCCTGGGCGCTGGCGCTCGATAATGATTCGCGTCGTGCCGTGACCAGCGTTTCCTTCGCCAGGTATGGTACTGCCGGTCCGGTCGGTACTGCCGCTACTGCTGCACAGAACAGGGTGACATGAGCCGCAGCCACTGCATAAGTTGATACCTGAAGCCGAGGGTGGCAAGGTATGGTACTGCCGGTCCGGTCGTCGGTACTGCCGCTACTGCTGCACAGAACAGGGTGACATGAGCCGCAGCCACTGCATAAGTTGATAAGTGCATTATTCATGTATGTCTGTACCAGCAATCCGGCGGGGCAAGTGGAACTGGACTGGATGTATGCCTGTGTGCTGCAGGACAGCAGCAGCACAGTGCCATCAAGACTGGCTGACGGTGTAACAACAACATCAACAATTATTGATTACAAAACGATATCAGCCTCTATCCGAAGCAACCTGCACTAATGCCTGCTTTGCCTCATTGTGTGCTTGTGACCTACAAGGCTGTTACTTCAACTAAAAGCTACCAGGCACGCTCCTTGTGAAACCAGCAGCAAACCAGCAGAAAATCATGGAACGTTTTGAATCAAAACATCAAAACTTGTGATGCTCCATACATGGCCATGCGAGATGGCCATGGGCATGAAACACACTATAAGGCTTGTTTGCTGGCACACGGACATACACGGCATATGTACAGGAAGTGACTGTCAAAAAAACCCACAAATATGGCTCTCAGCAACGCGAGTGCATCAAATGACTCAAATGAGCAGGAGCAAAGGAACTGGTGAAACCTGTGCATCACCTGCGTGCATACATGGTATCACACCATACACTGCCTGTGTACATCCGCACGCAAACATGAATCAGCCTGAACGAAGAACAAGCTAAGGGCCCCGTGAGAAGCTTAACATGATTGTTAACACGCATAAGTACGGTATCATCAGCATGAAAGGTTCAGCGCGGATGCAATGCAGCTCCCTTTCACTCAGGGGCCAATGGACGGAATTATTATAATAGTAACAATATTCACACGACGAAAGGGATGGAGTTATGACTGCCATAATGCTGTCCCAAGTCAGCTGCCTAGTCATTGTTCAATGCACTATTATTGGTCAAACACACATGTGTCCTTGTCCAAGGACGTGCTGTACCACTGCATCTTCCCTTCTAAGAACCTCCTTCGCACAATAACCCAGCAGCAGCTACTGGGATCCACTTGTAGCACTAAAGCCCTGCATGTGCATTGTGTAGGTAAAAAAAGCATGGGCGACAGTATCAACTCAACAGCGGCAGCGACTTGAAAGCCTTGACCCTGACATCTCTGGCTGCAAACTTGCACCCACAGAGCCTGCAGCATGCAACACATGCATCATATGTCGTGCAAGGAGTGGGCGCGTGCACTGACCTGGCTCATGCGTCGGTGTTGATGAGCTGCGTCAGAGGGACACCTGTCAGGTTCACGAGCGCCTGCTCAAGTGCCTTCATCTTGGCTTGCAACATCTTGAGTTGGTCCCCGAACATATCCGGTTCCACCTCCTTGTTGTATGCATCCTTCAAGGGCTGCGTTAGGAGCAGAGATCAATCGTGCTCTATGCTTGAAGTGCAGATGCAAAGAGCATGCATGCACATCAAGCAACAACGGAGCAACGAAACACAACAGAGTTGCAAGGAGCCCAAAGCAGGCATTGGCGAGGACAGGGGGCAGCAGCAGCATACCGCAAGGAAGCATGACCAAGCAGGCATGGGTACCTGGTACGTGGGCATGAAGTCGTCACGCCACTTCTTGTCCAGCAGCTCGCCAAGGTCGCGCCACGCGATGATCATGTGCAGGTTGATATCAAACATGGCCATGCTGGCCTGCTTCAGGTTGGCCAGCGCCTGGGCACTCGCAGCCGTAGTCATGCCGGCTGCCATCAGCGCGTCGGCCGCCACCACTGCACCAAAGAACCCAAAGGCGCCCACCACTGCGGCTGAGGGCAGCAGCACACCCCCGTCGGCGCACCGCTCATCATCCGTGACAATAAGGAAGCTGGTCAAGCCATGGGGCAGCAGGGCCTGCATGGGCGCCACCAGCTGCGGCGGGAAGTCCAGTGGGGAGCACTGTGCCGCCTGGGCTTGCACAGAACCCATGCACATATCTAGCGCCTCAGATAAGACTGGGTTGTTTGCAAGGTCCGCGTGCAGCTGCATGGCATGCTGCGACATGAACTGGTGCATGGCTTCGTAGATCTTGAGCTGCACGTCAAGGGGCAGGTTGTTGACGGAGTTGCCATCGTCGCTCTCCTCCTCCCAAAGCAGCAGCTGGTCCTGTCAGTTGCACACGCCGCATGCAGTGGGGATGGAAGAGCAGGGCAAACCATCAGAGTTGCAATGGTACTCAACTGCATAGATGCTGCCCACCAAGCGTGCCGCTGTACGTACACCGGTATGTCCGGTAAGCACAGCAGGCCCCACACCACACAACCCCATATGTGCGTGTATCGTGTACTGCGCACGAGCATGGCATGCATGATGTGTGCGTAAACATGGGCACATGTTCAAATGCAAGCACTGATGGCTGGTGCACTCACTGTCAACTGCTCCTGGGTGATCCCCATCTGTGCTACGGCAACGACCGAATTGATCGCCGCCACAGCCAGTTGCACGTCGCGGTCCGGCACTTCAGTCAGCAACCGCAGGCAACTTGTCACGTTGCGAGCCCTGAAGGACATCACGGCCATGTATGTGTCCACAACCTTGAACCCATCGTCCTTCAACTCCTTCCATTCATCGACCTGCAAGCATCGCCGTATGCAGGCAAGTCCCACTCGTTTTTCAGCGTGGCAGCCTCTCATGGCCGCTACAAGGTGGCGCAGCTGGTATGGGTAGGACCTTGGACAGCTTGCAGCATGCCTGTTTGCTGAGCGGATTTACGCAGCAACGCGACGAAAGTCTTTTGCTCGATCAATGCACGAGGTTAGGTTGAGGGCTGGACATGATCTTGCAGGCCTGGGTAAACCTGTGCGACCACCATTTCCAGCAAGAAGGCCAAAGCCTGCCGAGCAACATCTGGCCAAACGCGAAGCCCACCTCAATCTCGTGAGTCCAGTAGGGACAGCTCATGGCATGAGGCGCAAACCTCGCGAAGACGTCGTCGCTGGTGGCCAAGCTGCGCTTCACATAGAATGTCAGCGTTCGGATGCGCACGGTTAGGTTGCTGCTGGCGTGCGCGAAGAAATACGTGAGTGCACGGATCTGATTGATGGATTGCATCATTGTGAGCTGTTGCGGTTCGACAATAGGCATTCACTGCATTTGCACGGGTCATCATGGATACCAACGAGCTGCATCTCACAGGTCATGAATACCGTTTGGTTGCGTTGTCAGCATTGACCGCGCAATGACCAACGCTCAAAAGGCGCAATGACCAATGCTTGAAGGACAGGAAAACCCCAGGACCCTGCATGCAAGCTCAGTGCCTCGCAACACCTGAAGTGCGTTAAGACGCTGGTTGCACCTTCGAGTTGCATGAAGGTAAGCCTACCTGAAGCGTTTTACGTGCATGTGGCAAGCCCCCCCGTTTGCGGAACCTGAACCGCTGACAACTTACATGAGTGGCAGCTACGGATGTTGCTGGCACAATGCATCATGCGCACCAAACTCGCCCATCAGCATGCTTGATGCATGCTACTGCGCAGGCATGGCAACACATGGTGCTGTGCGTGAAGTGGATCAGGGACACGAGGGGCAAGGCTCCATGGCGGGGACATCTGGGGCCAGAACATCAGCCTTGGATGCATTCCTGGACACAATGCCCAGGCGCAACATTGTGCCTGCCAGGTGAGCTAACTGCCGAACGATGGCTCTGCTGAGTGAGTGCGCACAAGAGACTACAGGGCACAAGGTTTGCATGGCTGTCCTGTGCACTCAGACATGCAGATGATGCTGCCTCTTTGCACTGCCACTCCTGCACATGCAGTTCGCTCATGGAGGTGAGCGTGTTTCCAAGATGGGCAATCTAACGGCATAGTTGTAGCAGCATGAGGGCAGTTGTGAGAGTGCCTGAACGCAGCATGCTTCTTGTCTTGCAAGTTGGATGCTGCTACTCGCACCACCAATGATGGCTCAACCCTGCAAGGATTATGCAAGTTTGAGGGCAAAGCTCATGCTGCACACAACCCTCACTGATTGAACTGTGCATACACAGGCCAGTGCAAGCCAGCTTGAATGGCTGAAGCGTGCCGGGGGGACACGTGGCAAGAGCTGGGCTGCACGGGCCAAGAGCAGACCTGGGCAGCCAGATGCCACATCAAGGCAACGGGTGGGTGAACTTGCGATGCACATCAACTGATGCAGTGTGTCGTGTGGACTTGTCCCCCGCCAGTGACACGCACGAACGGTTTACACCCTTGGCATGCGAGCGTTGCATGTAACTGTGCAGCACGCACAAGCACGTGTTGAGTGAGCGTACCAGCGCTTGCTCATCATGGACTGTGCTTCTCCTTCCCCAGTCACACATCCCTGAAGGTAGCTGTTGCCACACACATCTGTGACAGGATCAAACCCCCTTTCCGGGCTTTACAAGGCATGTCTGTGCATCTCCTGCTCCAGCTGCAACAGCGGATGCTCAAGTGCCCAGTGATTCCACACCCATAGCAGCAGCTAAGGCTTCTGCACCCACAGCGCCAGCTGCACAACTGCAGCCAGCGCTTGCATTCACACCATCAGGGCAGGCAGCAGGACAGCAGAGCAGGGCCCAAGGGGCCATTGCAGCTGCAGGGCCTGCACAGGGCAGGCAGCACATGCTCAGTGACACGCCTGCAGCAGCCATCATACTGTGTGCGCCGCTGGGCTTGACTTTTCCAACGTCCCCTGAACATCCTGCAGCATCAGACCCTGCAGCACGACAGCTGATGCAGCAAGTAGTGGCTCGAGTGGGCACACAGAATCAGGTTGCACAGCTGGCTGCATGGGCAGCACCCCAGGGGACAGCAATGGTGCATCAGGCCAGCGACATTCCAGTTCAGGGTCCGAGCCAGAAAACTGCTGCAGGGGTGGCAGCACAGGAGGAGGTGGCTGCACTTGCGACTGAGCGGGCTGTTACACGACAGCAGCTGAAGCAGCAACTAGCCGCTGTGAAGGCAGAGATGAGCAGGCTCGCTGCACAGCATGCAGCAAGTCAGGAATCCGATCCGCAGATGGAAGATTGGTGTGCACACGTGTGGGGGCAGCTTGATCCAGTGGCTGAGATAACTGCTGTTGGGCCAGGCGAGGCTGCTGCTGCAGGCGCTTCCCTTGCAGTGGTAAGTTTGGTCGTGGGATTGATTAATGCTGGCCCGTGACGTAGCAAGAACTGTCTGGGTGGTTCAGGGGACCATCAAGCTGACGCAGCACAGCAGACAGGATGGTGCCTGCGGCATGTGGACTGGCAGCTGTTGCGACTGCTCTCATTACATGCAACAGCACCTTTGCTCGCATTGGTTGACGCAGGCGGGTACCGCAGCACGCGTGCAGGAAGCATCGGAGGTTGCCATGGCAGGAACAGCTGCTGGGCAGCTGCTGGACAGCTGCAGGACAGCTGCAGGACTGAATGTGGGTGGTTCAGTTGGGATGGGGAGGCAGGCGTCGGTGGGAGGCCTAGGGAGCCGGCTGCGCCGCATACCTTTGGCACAGCAGCACCCGGTCAACAAGCCCACAGTGGCGCAGCCCCCCCTGGAGATGTTAAATCCGCCTACAGGCAGCAATGGAGAGCAGGACGTTGGTAGTGCACGAGCGGCAGGCAGCAGCGCAACTGCAACGCGCGGCGGCACGCACGCACTGCAGCTGTATCGCATTGACAAAGGGCGCCAAAGCAGCGGCAGAAGAACAGAAGGCACTGTGGCCAATCATGGAGCTTGCATCTGCCTCCTGTATCGTCCAGCAGCCTGTCGACAGCGATGAGGGCGGCAACGAGGTGGTGTACCGCACCCTGAGCGAGGCGACACCCCTCGCTGAGCATGGCACCGCGTACGCTGGCAGCTCTCACCTGAGTGCAACGCAGAAGGTAGGTTTGAGGGATGCAAACTGACACAAGTGGTGTCGCTCGTGGCGCAGATGCATGATGAAGCTGGGTATGTGCCCCAGAGTTTCCATGACTTGGGTGCCAGGATGATGCTCCTTCTGTTGTTTGCGGCTTGAACATCTTCTCTGTGGTTGCTTTCTGCAGGTGTATGTGGTGCGGCTGCCCCTAGTGGGTAGCGCATCTGCGCGATATGACAAGCCCTTCACCGAGTTCATTGAGCGTGCATTTGGCACCGCATCGCAGTACATCCCCTTCCTGTACCGGACCCTGGTGCGTCTTCATGGTGCTGGGTGGGACAAGATGTCGTCTAATCTGGCGCACTGCATTTTGTGCAAGGGCAGTATGGAGCACAGCTAAACTGACTGCTGGGACTGTGCATTTTTTATTTGCTGTACATTTTCAGGCCAGTCTGCCTGTGCATGCAACCGAACCCAGCATGCGCGCAAGCCCCACAAAGGCGATCACTCACTTCTTCATGGTGTGCACGCGCTTGCAGTGGAGCGCGTCAGAGGTTGGCGTCAACACAGTGATGACGGCGCTGGGCAAGGAGAAGCGCGACCTGGAGTGCGCATGCACTGTGTTCTTCCACACGTGCGGTCTGTACATTGACCTGCAGTACGACCCCAACCCCAAGAACACGAAGCGCAGCATGATCAAGCGCGTGTACTTCAAGGAGGAGGACGTGGCGGATGCTGCGCGCCGCGCTGCGGTCGCGGCTGCACTTGCAGCCATCTCATCCAGTTTTGGCATGTACACGCGGGGCGAAAGCGACGCTGTCGCAACGCTGTCGTTCGCCGTGTTTGGCCGCAACGGGGAGCTGGTCGGCCCTTGCAGCATGAAGCATGCTGCAGAGCTGAAGAGCAAAGGCACTCGGGGCACGTGTCAGACGTTCAAGTGTGAGCAGGTGTATAACACTTGATGACAGGGCCGTGATGCTTGCAGCATGTGTGGCTGCAGCATGCCTGCAAAGCAGCCACACATGAGTGTGCGTTGGGTTAAAGGATACACATGCTCAACCCCAGCAGGCTGATTTGTTCTTTACTGTCAAGGGTGCCTACTCTCACTAGAGGAGTGGGACACACTCAAGCGTCAAGGTATGGATGTCGCCAGAGGACTGCTTAGGAATGGCACGGTTCGTGCATGAGAGCATGCAGGTGGTGGATGCGCTGCTGGTTGGCGGCGGCTGGGGGCGGGAAGCAGGATGAGGCTGGCAGGCATGCAAAATGGGTGGTTTGCAGTGATCATGGCTCACGTTGACTGGTGATCGGGCTGCAGGCGAAGGCCCCAGGGGCATCACCTGCACTTTTGAACAAGCCGCTTACGCCTGGTCACACCACCCATACTTGTGCAGAACTGTTGGCTGAGTCTCTCCAACGTCTCTGCTGGCTAGTTAGGTTGAAACCGGCTGCATGGCTGAGGAACTATGCTGGATATGGGTGTCGGGGTGACACCAGCAAATTTGAGATGCTAGATGCCTGGAGCGTGCAATGCTGATCAGCCCGTGACCAGCTGAAGGCTTGTGTAACATGAACACCAACATTTGCTGCCATTGATGTGTCACAAAGATATGAAAATCAAGCAAGGGTGTGCGATCGGTTTGTTCATTACAGCACAGCAGGCACCAGGTCCAGCAGGTCAGTAAAGCCTGGACAAGTGCCAAGCCTAACAAGTCCAACACGTCGTTCATGCCTGGACATGTAAAAAACCTGGACCCCAACACGGAGGTGCAAGGACTGTCTGGAATAGCTCGTACACAAGACACAACTGACAGTTGGGCTTGGCCAGCAACCAACAATTACGTGTCATCGTGCATTCCTCTGCACATGTAAACCATGTAAACAACCAGGTTGAAGGCATACACAGCTGCAGTTTGAACAGGGGCCTATCCTGCCGAAAAAAAGGTCAATGACATCAGTGTCTGCCAGAGGTATGTTGTGTTTCACCAACTGCTTGCTGTCTTTTGTTTTTGAGGAGCATGTGCACATCAAAACAATGGCATAGGTGCCAGCGCAATAGGGCACTGTGAAACCCTCAATCTACTGAATCTTCAATGATTGCACCGCGTGACTAAGTCGAAATGGCAAGAGCATGCAATGTGGTTTGCACTAGAGACTAGACCCTACCACCAATCTTGAACATCATTTGTTCACCACACACCAGTGCCTCAGGCAAGGAATGTGCAAGCCCCCATTCATCTCAATCTGTTCCCACGTCTGGCGGGAGCCTCGGCATAATGCTTAGGCAAGCCTGTCGCCCCTCACAGGCCGCAGCGACCACGCAAACCTGGTTGTCCACTGGTGTGCAATACTCATGAGCATGGAAGCAAGCTACGGTGGGCATTGGTTGGCAGTCCATTCCCCAATTCTCCCCGATAATGCTTCATTCCAGGATATTCAAAGAATTCCTGTGGCACCACGGCACCTCCCTGTCATCAGGCACCCTGCACCCGGCACCCTGTCTGTGACCCGTTGAGCAATCTGCAGCAGGCACAGGCTGGACCAAATGTGTGCATGCACCCAATCAAAGATGGCCATCTGTAAGGAATCGAACCACCCCCAGGCAGTACACACAGGTTCTGGATGTTCATGATCATCCACACACAACCAGCCCTGACGAGGTGTTGGGGCGTACAGCAGGCACCCCCAGCAGCATACAACCAACACCATTCTACCGTCTGCATGTCTGACTAAATCTCCCAGTCCTACAATGGCGGACGGGAGCCAGCACCACATGTCATTCATTTGTATCCGTGGTCCCCGAATCTCCTACCCAAAACCTCTTGGTCACCTCGTGGATGCGATGTGTGCGCTCTCCCACACCCCTCCCATCTACCTCTCTGTCTCGGCAGGCGGACACTGATATGGGCACCATACGGATGCCCCTTGGAAGATCTGGCTGCGAATCACCATATGCCACAGCCATACATGGCAGCTGCGGCGCTGGGGCAGCACTGAGCTGCACCACTCACCGGGTCCCTGGGAAAGGTGTGATGTAGCCGCGCTTGAGGGCATCCAGGTACGCGTTGGCCATGGTGCTGCCCTGCTGGCACTGGCCAGACTTGGTGAGGTGCAGCCACAGCTCTCCAAACTTGGGCTCATCGTAGAATGTGAATGCCTGCAGCAGGTGAGCGGGTGGCAGCAGGGAGCACGTGAACGGGACGCCAGTTGCAGTAAAACAGCACCAGCTGGAGCCCAGCTCATGCTTCCCCCCCAGCGGCGTACGGGTGCGTAGGATGGTCCAATCAGCTGTGCTGGTGTGGCCTGCAGGAGGTCATAGAATTTTGTATGCTGTGCAAGGCTGACGCACACACGCTCACATACACCTACCGCCTGGTCCACCTTGATGAGGCATGGCGCTTGGAACGCAATCTGCTGTGCACGCACGATGTCAATCTGGGACAGGGTGGGCTTCCTCCGAAGTGCTGACATGACTGACATGATAATGGGCAGGTCTTCAACCACCAGTGCAGGTCCAGGGGGTGGGGTGTACAGGTCGCCCAGGTCCTTGCGCACCGCATCCACAAACTGGCCAAACCACTCGTTGTAGCTGGTAGCCAGGGCCAGGGCGCCCATCGCGTTGCTCTCACCCTGCGTGCCAAAAGCGCACACACACCACACACATGCACACACGCTGACATGAACAGAAGATGATGAGGCGCGCACACAGACTGATGATGTGGCAGGCTGCATGACTGGGAGGTACACACCCAGGCGGAAAGACACACTTGTTGAGTAGTGGCTGCAGAGAAGTGTGGGGCGAGGTTGGGGAAGGCATGCAGATGAGCAGCTGTCCCAATGGACCCTGCGCAACAACATGCGTTGAAATGTGACCCACCTGCACCCAAATGATGCCCGCCAGCCTGGCGCCGGCCAGCGTGTTGTTCAGTGCCGACCGCGTCTGCTCAACCATGGTCTGGTAGTAGCTCCCCTTGGGTGGCAGCCATGTGCCTGGCTGCAGCGCTGAGCCTGACACAGCCATGGTCACAAACCCAACACGCTGCGCGTACCCGGCTGCCAGCAGTGTGTGCGCAAAGGGGAGCTCTGGTCCTAAACTGGCTAGTAGAGAGTTGAAAAGGGTGATGCCGCGCGCCGCGTTGGCGGACACTGTGGGAACCGCGTCGATCCTGCATCAGCCAGCCACAGTAACATGGTAGATTGTGTTGACGTGTGTCAGAACCAGTTTGGAGCACATGGTGCCACGGTCGAGAGCACCAGTGAGAGGGCCGCAGCAGCGGTGAAGGCGCCAAGGCAGCCAGTGGCTTCAATCAGATGGCTCCAGTCACGATACCTCCATCCCCAAAACTCTCTCATTCGTCACGGTCGTCACTCACCACTTGTTGATCTTCTGCGACCACGCCAGGATGACTCCCGGCTCCACACCTGCACAGCTGTCATCCGGCCATTCCTCCCCATCTGCATTGTTGACACCCACAGCATTGCTCTGTCCAGCCACCACCCACACAGGCATATCCCCTGGGGGCAGGGGCCTGAAGGTGCCGCTGCTGCTGGTGCTGCCACCTGTATTAGATTTGGGGGTTGGAGGAGACAACCGGGGGGGTGGTGTGGGTGATGGAGGTGGGGGCAGAGGCGAGGGAGAGGGGCGGGGAGGTGGTGGGCGTTTGGGTGTGGTGGTGGGCCCAGGTCGTGGTGGAGACCGAGGAGGTGGTGATGGTGGAGGCACTGGGGCCAATGGCTCCCTTGGCTGATGTGGTGGGAAGGGTGACGGCGGGTAGGGTGGTGATGGTGGTGGTGGCTGCCGCTTGGCAGGCGATGGGGGCTTAGGTGCGGGTGGGGGAAAGGGGTGTGGTGGGGATGGAGGGGGTGGTGACTTGCGCGCAGGTGATGGAGGTGGCTGCTTCGGAGAAGGTGGAGGAGGGTACTGAAGCTGCTGGTAATCTGGCACTGGAGGTGGTGGTGGGCGGCGTGGTGAGGGCGGCATTTTGGTGCCTGGAGGAGGTGGGGGCCTGAAAGGGGGAGGCGGTGGTGGGGGTGGCGGTCGCCGCGGCCGTCCATTGCCCCTGCATGGCGCAGGGTATGTGCATATGTGCACGGTGCACCAGTTACGGAAGCAAGCAAAGCAGACACAGTGCACTGCGTGCTAGGTCCCTGGTGCAGTGCACCTCAGTGCATCTCAAGCGCAGCATGTGCGGTTGTCCTGCTATGGCGCTACTTCCAACCACTGCTGAGCATGCCAGCGCACAGATCCAGCCCACGGCAAGACGGGCTGAGGCACGCCAGGCCCAGCAGCTGTGCAGGGGGCATGCTCGTGCAGGCATACTGTGACACCTCCATGCTGTTCCTGATGCATCATGTGAACTCACGCTGGTGGTGCCTCAGGCTCATGTGGTGCCCCCGGCTGCTGCGGCTGCGGCGTTAGCGGCGCTGTTGGCTGCAGCCTGGGGGGAGGCTTGTGCCTTCTTGGTGATGGCGGGGGCGAGCGCCTGGGTCCTGCATCGACTCCCGCGTGGCCCAACGCGAGTAGTATCAAGACCACCAGGAGCAGGTCATTCATGCTGCCCGCCTGCTTCTGGAGACTTTTACAGCACGCTGATTTTATCGATCTTGCATCTCAACTTGGTGGGCGTACATGTCCATGCATACTTCTGTCCAGCTCAGTTCTAAACAAGAATAAATCACGTCCTGCACGCCTGCTGCAATCAGCCGGGAGTGGCCTACTTGTCTGGCAGTTGGGGCAGTTTGCAATTTATGATATGTCGAGGTACGAGTATGCGCCTTGATTCAATCATGCTGAGATCATGAAAACTTGCGCGTATCTAGCCACACACGTTCCGCCTGCTGGGCAGGAAGCACGATCCCCACAAGCTGCTGCAAGTTATCAATATTCTTGTTGAGCAATCTAGCTACGCAAGTATGATGCTGCCAGGCGCTCCCCCAATTGACAAGCCCCTTGCTTAGTCAAGTGCATGAGCACAGACCCTGCCTTATCCTTCTTCTCAGGCCAGAACTCAAGTCCCTGTAGGATCACATCAACACAGAAAGCACGATAACAGATCTGGAGACGCGAGCAGAGGATGGCTGCGTTCAGAGCATGACAGCGCAGGGCACGGCATGCATGGCCACACATGCCTGCAAACATGTGCGGATACAAGCAGCAGGACACTCACCTCCATGTCTGCCTTGACGAGTCCTGGGAGTGTCAGGTTCAGTTGCTGCTCCCTCACCACATCGATGTATGGGAAGTACTTTTTGCGCCCCTTGACAGACATGACTGCCATGGCCACTGGCAAGGGCCCCTGCTCCTGTGGCCCTGCCCATGGTGCCAGGTCTCTGCGTGCTGCCTCAACCCACTGGCTGAACCACGCGCCATATGGTGCAGCTGTGTTTTTGGCCGAGTTCTTCTCCCCCTGCAGCGCAAACAGCACAGGTGCAAGGCATGCGCTATGTTCTGCAAGCACAGCTCCAAACTCGGCGTGTCGTCTGGCAGCAAGCATGTGTGAGTGCGCGCACCTGCACCCAGATAATGCCCGCCACGCGCGCAGGCTGCAGGCTTGCAGGCAGCCCTTGCATCGCATCCTGGACAAATGCCAGCATCTGCCTGCGTGTTCAGCACAAGTCCATGACACTTCCCCGAACTGTTTGGCATGCATTGGATCATGACGGCTTCAAGCTCGAGTGGCCTTCAAGATTGATATGATTTCATGATGCAACAGCATGAATTAGCTGCAACTGACTCATATGTGTCCATCTGATACCGTCTGCAGCCGGTCAGCATAACACTAGTCACAACGAGAAAGGTCTAGCACAGGTTGGCAGGTCTCACGTGTACAGCGTTGCCTCAGGCGGGGGCCACCAGTCATTTGGGCACAAACATGACCCTCCCACTGCCGTGTGCACAAAGCCAATCTGCAGCCAAGCAAGCAGTAGGCAGAAGAAGTACACCCAGAAATTCACATACCCTGCGCTGGGTTTCTCAACAGGAACGCAGGAAGATCTGATTTTCAGGGAATGCACATGTTTGATTGTTTTTTTAATCTCAGATGGCCCAGACACTTCCGCCCAAACCTTCAATTTTGGGACGGTCTGATTCAAATCTAACAGCCATGTGGCCTGCACATTGTTCCAGCTTTCTGTAAGCACAAGTATACACACACCTGCTCTGCTGCGCCTGCCGCCAACAGCGTGTGTGCAAACGCGATCTCAGGCCCCAGGCCGCCGATTGAAAAAGCCAGATTTGTGCCCTCATATGCACGCGACGCGACGTTTGGTGCCGCTGCACCCCTGTGCACATGTGGTACAGTCTGGGTGTGATGCAGGTGAGCGTGTATGCGGTACAGATGGGCACGTATACACTGAGCAGGTGGGCCAGACATTGGGGAGGGATGCCTGTGTCGGTGCGGCTGGCTGCATGGAGCTGCCGTGGAGGGGAACGGAGCACACGTACGGCGTACCACGTCTTGCTGCCCGCAAACCACTGGAAGATGCGGTGAGGGTCTTGCCGGGAGCAGTTGCCGCCTGGCATACGTGTGTCCTCATCCCCGGTGTCGCGGCCATTGACTCCCAGTGCATTGCTCTGGCCTGCCACAATCCACACATCCAGTCCAGTGGCCTGCAGCTGTGCAGCGCCACCTGTTGGTGCACTGTCGCCATCGCCCGCGAGTGGTGGAGGACGACGTCTGCTGCCTGGAGGGGGCTGCTTGCGTGGGCTGGTGCGATGAGGTGCTGGCTTTAGTGTCGAGGGGGGCAACGGCTTCTGCGCCCACTGCGCCTGCTGCTTTTGCGGCGGTGGCCGCTTACGTGTGCTGATGCTGCCTGTACTAACTTTTGCCTCGAGCATAAGCTCTCGTGAAGCTGCCGGGACTGCGTCAGACCCTTGGCTTGTAATGTCCAGCACCTCCAGCTGGGTGAGGCTGTCATGGGAGTCTGGCCGGCTGTTATGGACAGACGCAGCTGCTTCAGCATAATTGCACCTTAGCAACAGCAGTAACAGCAGCATGAGGCCGCTCGCCCCTAAACAGGTCTGAGTTTGCCCCATTGACGCCACGGGGCTCTGCGCGGGCAGGTACTTGCGCGGAGGGTGTTATACCTGTAGAGGCCTGTCACCGAATCAAGCTGCGAAAGGCTACGCCTGTACTAAGCTCTTTTGATTAGTATGTCGCCATCCTGCAACTGTACTTGTATTGAGCTATGCTCAGGTGCGGCGAACGTCCTGCACCCATTATTTGATCAACATCCGTGTCACTACGCAAGTGAAGTGAAGAACAGAAGTTAAACCCTATGCTGAAACTAAACCCTTGGGGCTTTTTCCATACCCTAGCTACCCGATGCTGGCCTCTGCCCGCCAGCGCGCAAAGAATCCAGGTGTCCTTCAGGTGGCATTCCCCTTGGTTGCACAGACGGATCTTCACAAAACACAACATGGAGTAGCACAACTATCCCTGCAACAGCGCTTGGGCAAGGTTCTCCCCCAGATTGCAGGCCCCCAGCTTGGTCAGGTGCAGCAGAACATCCCCAGCTTGCTTCTTCTCTGAGTAAAACTGAAGCCCCTGCATGAGCATGCGTTATGTAAGGTTAGCCTGCCATCCTGTGCTAAACACAGTGTGCTGTTGCATGCCATGTCAGCGGTATGAACAAGCACAATGAACACAGTCGAAGCACAATGAACAATGCCATGCATGTTCCTGCCATCGGCATGCACCCACCTCCATGTCTGCCTTGAACAGCCCAGGAAGCGTCAGGTTCAGCTGCTGCTCGCGTACGGTCTGAATGAAGGGCAGGTAGTTCTGTCGTCCTGTCACAGACATGACTGCCATGGCCACTGGCAAGGGCCCCTGCTGCTGCGGCCCTGCCCATGGTGCCAGGTCTCTGCGTGCTGCCTCAACCCACTGGCTGAACCACGCGCCATAAGGAGCTGCCGTGGACCAGACATGTGGCCCAAGGGCATTGTTCTCGCCCTGGGTTGTGTGCATCACAGTGCGTACATGGAGTCTGGGCATGTTCATGCAAGCGAGCCATTATGATGCTGTGGTGGTACTGACATGCAGCAGGGGAACTACAGCCACACAGCCATGCAGCACGTGTTGTTTGAACGTGCGTGCTTGCACACCTGAACCCAGATGATGCCTGCTACACGCGCAGGCTGCAGGCTTTGTGGTAGGCCCTGCATCGCGCCCGCCACGAATGCCACCATTTGCCTGCAGCAGTGCGCACACCACACCATAACCGACACAATGTCGAGCTCCTAACATGCGCGAGTTTGTGACGTACACACAGCACACACACAGAGCACAAACAGAAGTGCTGGGCCACATCACATTCAAGCGGTTTGGGCGCTTACTGGTAGTATGGTGCTCCAGGAAACCAGGTATTGGAGCAGAGGCATGAGCCTGGCACAGCTGCTTGTATAAAGCCAACCTACACAAAGGCGAACGCGCGAAGGGTCACAGCAAGCACATGCATGACACAGAATGCGGCGACAGCAGCAGCTGCAAGCCACAGCAGTTTAAGCTCCAAACATGCGACCATGACTGCCAAGTGCCAACATACCCGCTCAGCTGCCCCGGCTGCCAGTAACGTATGTGCAAAGGCGATCTCGGGCCCCAGGCCGCCACTTGCAAAGGCTCGATTGGTTCCACGGTACGCATTGGCTGCCACATTAGGTGATGCCATCCCCCTGCCGTGCAAGAGGCAAGGAAGTTGTTTGCATCCACAGAAAGAACAGGGGCATGTTGAGGCGCAAGGGCATGCACACGTGTGTCAGCGCCAGGCGTATGCTGCCACACGCAGTGAACAACGCACCAAGTCTTGTTGGCCACAAACCATTGGAAGATTCGGGCAGGGTCTGGCTGAGAGCAACTGCCACCAGGCATGGGCGATCGATCAACTGTTTTATCACCATTGATGCCCATGGCGTTACTTTGCCCTGCAACAATCCAGACTGCCAGTTCGCCTTTGGGGAGCTGTGCAGTACCTCCTGTGGCTGGTGGGCTTCCCTTGGATAGAAGAGGTGGGGAAGGTTGCGACGCAGGTAATGGACTGGGAGATGATGGTGCAGGTGGGCTTGGAGGGGTGGATCTCATTACAGGCGGTGAAGGCGGGAGCCGCGCCGGTGCAGGTGCAGGTGTGGTCAGCGGGCGTGGGGAAGGGCCGGGCGGTAATGGAGGTTGAGGCGGTGGCATGTGGGGCAGCAGCGACGCACCTGCTGAGGGCAGTGGGGGGGATGGAGGTGGAGAGGAATGGGGTGATGGTGGTTTGGGAGGTGAAGGTAACAGCGGCGGTAATGGAGCATGAGATGGAGGCCGCTGATTCGGGCTACTGTAAAGGGGTGAGCGATGGTCGGGGGGCCGCCCCAACTTCCCACCACACACATGAACACCTG
>QAXD01000187.1:1319939-1438022 GCA_004335575.1 Haematococcus sp. NG2
GCGTGGCCCCAAACCGATGTTTTGATGATGCAAAAAATCAGTTGATCAATGGCACGTGCTGCCCTAGGCAGGCAGGGGTCATCACCAACCTGGCCCCCCGACCATCGCTCGCCCCTTTATGGTTGTGCAATGCCTGCATTGCTGCTTGAGCCATGGCCTACGCCCCCCGCTGGTGGCCTCGGAGGTGCTGGGGCACGCGGCTTGCGTGCTGGAGCCTGCAGCAAGTTGCGTCTGCCAGCATGCTGGTGGGTCAACCCTGTAGCGGGGACGTGTTGCACACATGGCCCTGCCATTGCCAGCAGTAGCAGCAGAACTCGCATGTTGAGGGAGCGGTGGTACAGCACGGATTTCCTGAGCAGGATGGAAGCACAGCTACGTGGCGGAACCAACCATTCCCTTCAGTATGCTCGTCATGGTCAACGTGTTGTGAACTTCAACAAAGGCTGATCATAACTCATGTTTGACTCGCACGCTGCACGTATAGGACTCTCGGCGAGTTTCGAAAGAGCAGGTCCAGGGTTCACTGAAGAGTGTCACACTGCGTCGTTTCCTCACCCTTTCCTCGCTACCGTTAATGCCATCTTTCTGATCAGCTGCTGTTGCCATCTATGGACATGCCTGATTTAGAGGCGGTGCTGGACAAGCCCTGAGACTCGCAGCCTTGTTGAAAAAGTACTATGGCAATTACATTGTCGGAAGACGCTGAAGAGGTGCGCGTGAGGGCTGTGCATGAACCAGGACCCAAAACTGTGTTGCGGTGTGTAATTTGCGACGACGAGCAATTGTGACCTCTCGTGGAAGTGCCGTGGTGTGCCGTCCCATGCCTGGATGTGCAGTGGTTTCGACTTGGGGATGTGGACGCTGACGGTAAACTGAGCTCGCATGAGCTTCGAAGCATCTTTATCCTGGGAGGATCATCGCTACCGGCAGCCTGGGAGGCGCTGGTGATGAAGTGCGTTTTTTTGCTTTTGCATATATGAAGGTGCATGGCACATGCCCCCACTACTGAGTCCATGCATACAACAAGCTTGCACCTGCAGGACCTTTGACAAGGATGGAGATGGTGGCTTGAATCCTGAAGAGTAAGTTGCACTGAATGCTCAGTGACAGGTCCTGATGCCTGCAACGCTTTTGTGTTCTGTGTTCACTCGGTGCATCGGCTGTTGCGCACCTGCAGGTTCAAGGCAGCGTTTTCCATGCTGTATGGCATCTACAAGTCATCCCGCCAGCAGTCTGGCAATTCTGCAGCAACCAGCACGACAGCGGCAGCAACCAACATATCAGTGATCAGCTCAGCACCACCAGCAAAAGGTTCTGGCTACGATAAGCCTACCAGTACCCCTGTTGGCACTGCACAGCCGCTGCGTATCATCCTCCCTGTTACAGGTGCAAACAACCTGGCTTCGGCTGCTGTAGGGCCACTTCAGGCAGGAGCTGCCCGCCCCTCACATCTTCAGCAGCCACCGGCTGCGTCTGCACAGACACCGCAGACACCGCAATGCGCCCACACAGCTGGCAACCCCATGCTGCAGGCGCAGCACATCGCGGCGCAGCACGCCAGCGCTGCTGTGGGGGCAGCAGCAGGGGTCGGGGCAGGTGTCCTTGGTGCTGGGGTGATAGGCAGTGGTAGTGGGCAACAGGCGGGGGTTGCCGCAGCAGCTGCAGGCGCTGCTGCAGCAGCTGCGCAACCAGGCCAGAACCAAGCAGCAGGCGGCCTTGGCAGCAAACTGACGGGCATTATCTCCGCTCTGTCGGGGGGCAATAACCAACAGCAAGGCTTTGGTACACAAAACAACCAGCCGGGTGGCGGTGTGATTGATGCAGTTGGGAACCTGGTATCCAACCTCCTTGGTGGTAGCAATGTTAACAATAGCAGCAACACGAACCAGGCTGCAGGAATGCCAGCAACTGGCATGTACCCAGGCGCAATGCCATATGGTGCGTTAGGTGGGCCCTCTGGCATGATGAGTGGGCCATTCGTTGGGCCGGGCATGATGAATGCGGCAGGCATGGGTGTGATGACAGGCCCCATGGGCATGGGCATGCCTGCACCCATGGGCATGGGCGTGCCAGGGTCAATGGGTATGCCTGGTCCCATGGGAATGGACCCATCTATGATGATGGGTGGTGTGGGCATGGGGATGGGGATGGGGATGCCTGGGCCCATGTGGGGAGGCCCCATGATGGATCCTAGCATGATGGCCATGGGAGGGATGGGCATGGGAGGTGTGGGAATGGCAATGGACCCCAGCATGATGGGCATGGGCGGCGGGTACTATGGCAGCGGCATGTGAATTGCACCCATTGGGTAGTTTGAACAGCGTGAGCCATGTGTGTTGGCCATGTGTCAAGTAAAGGTGACCACACAAGGTTGCCTGGCGAAGCTGCAGTGGTGTGACTGCAAACGTACATTATGAAGGTTACCGGTCAGGTGCTCACAGCAATGGCTCAGGGTGTTGCGTTGCAAGCAGGCGAATGTGTGCAACAGCAGGCAGGCTTGACAACCGCACTTGCCTCAGTGCTCAATGCAATGATGGACGTCCAAATTGTTAATACAGTGAATTGCACAGCCCGTCCACAGTGGGTTCTTGGGTACACCCGCCCCTCCGTGCGTGTGATGGGGCTGACTGCGTTTATGTAAGTACAACATAGACCTGCTGCGTAAGCGCCACGGCTGCATTGATGGTGCATTGAGGCCAGCAACTCAAGGACGGTGCGTGCACAACTGGGTGTGCGTGATGGCCAGCATGAACCTGTGCAAGCCCAACAGCACAGAGGCCATGGAAGTGTAGCTCTCAGACCCTTGCTGAGATTGGGCGGCACGGCTGAGCTGCTGCCTTGGTGTCGTGGTGCTACGCTGACACTGATCGCGCAAAAGCACTCCAATCTGATCGATCCACCCAGAACTTTGGCATGCACAATCGCAGCCGCATCTTGGCCCAGACCGTGAATCTGTGCAGCATTTGATGCCCCGGAGCCGGCGGCATGCGGGCTTTTCTTTGCACAGCTCCCGACGTCAGGCGACGTGGGCCTCTGCATGTGCCTCACATTTATTGTATGAGGCATGGATCTAGTCCTCGATCCTGTGTCTGGACGAGCCAGGAGCTGTAGGAAAATGCAGAGTTTGCCAACCAAGGAGGTTGGCACCAGCCGGATGGCGCTGGGCCGTAAGGTGCTTGTTCCCACAGTGGCAGGTCCCCATCCTCAGACCACCAGTCCATGCTCACAGCGTATATCGCTTCACTTAACGCAGGCCCAGCCGCTGCCGGCGTCAGTGCGCCCAGTGCCTCGTCCCAGCACCCGCCAGGTGACTCGCAACGAAAAATCTTTGGAGGCCCAAGTTGCAGCAGGGACTGACCAGCTGGTTGTTTGTACAGGTGGCGTGCAACGTGGCCACGGGCCCTCGCCCCCAGCTGACCACCTTCAAGAATGCCAATAAGCCAGTGTCTGTGGACCTGCGTGACGAGGGCAGCGACAGTGAGTGCATTTTCTCTTACATATGCAGCACCAGCTAGCACGTTAAGATCCGTGCTGGGGCTTGGAGATCCGCCAAGGTCTGGCATGATGCAGGGTCACCACTAGTCTCGCCAACGCGCATGTATCGCCTGCTCTGTGCGCAGGCAAGGGCCTGTTCACCAGCACCAACCCTGAAATGCGTCGCATCAAGCCCGAGAACGTTAGTGACCGTGTCAAGGTGAAGCTGGTCTACGTCGTGCTGGAGGCCCAGTACCAGTCCGCCGTGTCTGCAGCTGTCAAGAACATCAACGCAAAGAACAGCAAGGTGCGATGCACAAGCGCTGAGGCCCATTTCTCTCATCTGCATGCTTGCATGGCGCTAGCATGTGCACACACGGTGATGCGCAGCATGCATGTGCATCAGCACGGTGTGCAGACTTGTGCTTGCTACTGCACATGAAGTGCAGTATAAGCTGAAACACACAGTTGTGAGTTGTGAGCAGCTTGTGACTGTAGTGTTTTCTGTTTCACATGCACTATCAGTACATGGCCGGAAATCTGGGCACTGCCAGCACGCATTTTGCGTTTAAAAACAAATCAGTATTCACAGTTGCATGGCATGCACACATGGTATTGCATGGCTCGCACACTGCTGGTGTGCAGGTGTGCTACGAGGTGGTGGGCTACCTGCTGGAGGAGCTGCGTGACCCCAAGAACTTCGAGGCCCTGAAGAACGATGTCAAGGATGCCAACATTTTCATCGGCTCCCTTATCTTCATTGAGGAGCTTGCTGACAAGGTGCGCGCAGCCGTGCATGCATGCTGCTGCGTGAGCGCTAGACCAGCGGCATCGCATCGCACTGCGTTACTTGTGTTTGGTTACCCATCACACCAAAAGTGTGTGTGCGTGTGTGTGCATGCGCGCATCCCATTCTGTGCAGATTGTGGAGGCTGTGCAGCCCGCGCGCGCCACCCTGGACGCGTGCCTGATCTTCCCCTCCATGCCTGCGGTCATGAAGCTGAACAAGCTGGGCACCTTCTCCATGGGCCAGCTGGGCCAGAGCAAGTCCATCATCGGTGACTTCATCAAGTCGGCCCGCAAGGTGTGCAGACGTGTGCGCTTGTGGCACGGGGAGCATGGTTGCCCAAGCATCTGAACTGCGCCATGCTCGTGCATGCGAGGAACAGTGAACCACTGCTTCAGTAGATTGTCACCACAGCATAGCCTGCAAGCAAGGAATGGGCAGCTTGGAGCCATGCAAGCAAATCAGTGACACTGGCTCTCACCCATTTCCGCTTCATCGTTGGGTGCATGTTGTGGCATTTTCCGGCCGTAGAACAACGACAACTTTGAGGAGGGCCTGCTGAAGCTGGTGCGCACGCTGCCCAAGGTGCTGAAGTACCTGCCCTCTGATAAGGCGCAGGACGCACGCAACTTTGTGCAGTCGCTGCAGTACTGGCTGGGCGGCAACACGGAGAACCTGGAGAACCTGCTGCTGTCCACGGCCCAGGTGCGCAGGCTGTGAGCATAGTAGAATGCTGGTGCAGCAGCAGGTGCAGCGGCAGGAATGTGTGCAAGGCTGAATCCAGTGCCAGTAGCATGAGCATCGTGTGGCTGAGCTTGCATGCGCGGACACGGGTAGGTCATGCAGACAAGGGGCGGGGGCCCTGTGCATTGCAGTCAAAATGGTGTCGCAGGCAGTGACAGCTTGAGCGCGGGTTGCATGGCCTGCAGGCATACGTGCCCAAGCTGAAGGGCGCGGACATCAAGACCGAGGAGCCTGTGCTGTTCCCCGATGTGGGCATCTGGCACCCTGTTGCGCCCATGATGTATGAGGACCTGAAGGAGTACCTCAACTGGTACGACACCCGCAAGGACATGAAGTTCAAGGCCGACGCACCCGTGATCGGCCTTGTGCTGCAGCGCTCCCACTTGGTGACCGGTGATGAGGGCCACTACGCGGGTGTGGTGTCCGAGCTGGAGGCACGCGGTGCTAAGGTGGGTGTGTGCGGCAGCAAGGAGCACATGGCAGCAGCAGCAGCAGCATGCAACTGGGCACATGCCTGCTGGTCTGGGGAAGGTTTTGTGGTTGAGCAACGCAGCCAACAGTATGATCCAGATGCGGCTGGAACCTGCACGCGGTTTGTGCCTGTTGTGCATTCTTCCCCGTCCATACTGATTGATTGCGCCTGGCTGCCCCCTGAACCACTTCCCGCCCTGTAGGTTATCCCTGTGTTTGCTGGCGGCCTGGACTTCTCCACCCCTGTGAAGAAGTTCTTCTATGACCCCCTGGGCTCTGGCAAGACCTTTGTGGATGCCGTCGTGTCCCTGACCGGCTTTGCGCTGGTGGGCGGCCCTGCGCGCCAGGACGCACCCAAGGCCGTGGAGGCTCTGAAGGACCTGAATGTGCCCTACCTGGTGTCCCTGCCCCTGGTGTTCCAGACCACCGAGGAGTGGCTGGACTCTGAGCTGGGTGTGCACCCAGTGCAGGTGGCGCTGCAGGTGAGGCGTGGGAGGGAAATCCAACGGGCAGCTGCGCAGCACGGTAGCAGGGGCCATGGGTTTGGATTCCAGATATTTGGGGGCTAAAGGCTGGGCTAGAAGAAGTCACGGGCTGGGTTGCTGCTGCGGTACAGTTAACTCCATGCTGAGCAGTTCTGAGCAGGACTGTGCAATGCTGGCCGGCAGGAGAAAGGTATCAGCTGCGTCATGGAGTCGTAGCTGGTTTGCGCCATTCCCACCATTGGTGCCTGCCTTGCCACACCGCAGGTGGCTCTGCCCGAGCTGGACGGTGCCATCGAGCCCATTGTGTTCGCTGGCCGTGACTCCAACACCGGCAAGTCCCACTCCCTGCCCGACCGCATCTCCTCCCTGTGCACCCGCGCCATCAACTGGGCCAACCTGCGCAAGAAGAAGAACGCGGAGAAGAAGCTGGCCGTCACGGTCTTCTCCTTCCCCCCCGACAAGGGCAACGTGGGCACTGCTGCGTACCTGAACGTGTTTGGCTCCATCTTCCGCGTGCTGAAGGAGCTGAAGCAGCAGGGCTACGACGTGGGCCCCATGCCCTCCTCTGAGCAGGAGCTGATCCAGTCGGTGCTGCAGTCCAAGGAGGCCAAGTTCAACTCCACCGACCTCAACGTGGCCTACCGCATGAAGGTTGACGAGTACACGCGCCTGTGCGAGTACTCTGAGGCGCTGGAGGAGAACTGGGGCAAGCCACCTGGCCAGCTCAACTCCAACGGCCAGGAGCTGCTGATCTACGGCAAGCAGGTGCGCGAGTGGACTGGTTTGGTGCGCGAGTGATGATGGGCTCGGTTGTGTGCTGCGCATGGGCACTGCGCGGGTGGCAGGGCAGGCGTTTCCTTGGTTTTTTCCTCACAAGGGTCCTGCTGCTGGGGCTGCTGCAACAGCAAAGCTTCAGCTTAGCTATCAACCATCTCACCTGACGCGTGCTGTGCCGCCTGCTGTTGTGTGTGCAGTTTGGCAACGTCTTCATTGGCGTGCAGCCCACCTTCGGCTATGAGGGCGACCCGATGCGCCTGCTGTTCTCTCGCTCCGCGTCCCCCCACCACGGCTTTGCTGCCTACTACACCTTCCTGGAGAAGGTGTTCAAGGCGGACGCCGTGCTCCACTTCGGCACCCACGGCTCCCTGGAGTTCATGCCTGGCAAGCAGGTGGGCATGTCGGGCGTGTGCTACCCCGACTCCCTGATCGGCTCCATCCCCAACCTCTACTACTACGCTGCCAACAACCCCTCTGAGGCCACCATTGCCAAGCGCCGCTCGTACGCCAACACCATCTCCTACCTCACCCCCCCTGCTGAGAACGCGGGCCTGTACAAGGGCCTGAAGGAGCTGAAGGAGCTCATCTCCTCGTACCAGGGCATGCGCGAGTCGGGCCGCGGCGAGCAGATCTGCATGACCATCATCGAGACTGCGCGCCAGTGCAACCTGGACAAGGACGTGAAGCTGCCCGTTGATGAGGAGGCAGCCAAGAAGCTGAACCTGGAGGAGCGCGACCTGGTGATCGGCAACGTGTACAGGTGCGCGTGTGAGGAATGTGGGGCGGAGAGGGGCTGGTGTGGAGGCAGGGGGCCGCCTTGGGCTGAGGGAGCACATGGCAGGGCATAACATGGCATGTACAATGTAAGGGGCTGCCCTTGTGATGGTGAGCTGCTGGCTGAATGCACATGTCCATGCACATCCACCATACGGTTCTGACCTCTTCTGTTTCCTTTTGAACCTCGCCACAAACCACAGGAAGCTGATGGAGATTGAGTCCCGCCTGCTGCCCTGCGGCCTGCACGTGGTGGGTGTGATGCCCACTGCTGAGGAGGCGGTGGCCACGCTGGTCAACATTGGCGAGATTGACCGCCCCGACAACAACCCGCCCGTCAAGGGCCTGCCTGGCATCATGGCGCGCGCCATCGGCCGCAACATTGAGGAGATCTACCGCAACGCCAACCGCGGCATCCTGGCCGACGTGGACGTGCTGCAGCAGATCACGGAGGCGTGCCGCGACTGCGTGCGTGAGTTTGTGCGCGACCGCACCGGCCTGGACGGCCGCATCGGCCAGTCCTGGCTCACCATCCTGTCCAAGTGGACCGGCTTCTACGAGGACCCCCTGCAGCGCGCGCTGCGCGGCACCAAGTTCTCGACCGCCAACCGCGACGACCTGCGCGACACCTTCAAGTTCCTGGAGTTTTGCCTGGAGCAGGTGTGTGGGCGCGGGTGGTGTGCTGCGGCTGCTTGTACGCAGGGGTTGTGCTGTGGGACCATTGCAGGCAGCTGCACGTGCTGAATGTGGCAGGAACAGTGAATGGGGCGCAGGGGATGCACACATGCGCAGTTTTCTACATGAGGTGGCATGAGTGGCTCTGAGTCCTTCCAGCTTGCTTGGATCACAGCACTGGGAATCTTCAGCTCCTGATGTGCATGTCATCCACGGCGTCTGACTTGCACCATATCGTCTTCTTTGCACCCTGTGCACAGGTGGTGAAGGACAACGAGGTGGGCGCGCTGATCCAGGGTCTGGACGGCAAGTACGTGGAGCCCGGCCCTGGCGGTGACCCCATCCGCAACCCTGGCGTGCTGCCCACCGGCAAGAACATCCACGCGCTGGACCCCCAGTCCATCCCCACCGCGGCTGCCCTCAAGTCGGCCCAGATTGTGGTGGACCGCCTGCTGGAGCGCCAGCGCATTGACAACGGCGGCAACTGGCCCGAGACGATCGCGCTGGTGCTGTGGGGCACCGACAACATCAAGACGTACGGCGAGTCGCTGGCGCAGGTGATGCTGATGGTGGGCGTGCGGCCCGTGCCCGACGCGCTGGGCCGCGTGAACAAGCTGGAGGTGATCCCGCTGGAGGAGCTGGGCCGCCCACGCATTGACGTCGTGGTCAACTGCTCCGGCGTCTTCCGCGACCTGTTCGTGAACCAGATGCTGCTGCTGGACCGCGCCATCAAGCTGGCCGCGGAGCAGGACGAGCCGGACCACATGAACTTTGTGCGCAAGCACGCCAAGCAGCAGGCCGCCGAGCTGGGCCTGCAGTCGCTGCGCGACGCCGCCACCCGCGTCTTCTCCAACTCCTCCGGTTCCTACTCCTCCAACGTCAACCTGGCGGTGGAGAACTCGTCCTGGTCCGATGAGTCCCAGCTGCAGGAGATGTACCTCAAGCGCAAGTCGTACGCCTTCAACTCGGACCGCCCTGGTGCGGGCGGCGAGATGCAGCGCGACGTGTTTGAGGCGGCCATGAAGACGGTGGACGTCACGTTCCAGAACCTGGACTCATCCGAGATCTCCCTCACGGACGTGTCACACTACTTCGACTCGGACCCCACCAAGCTGGTGCAGTCGCTGCGCAACGATGGCAAGTCCCCCAGCGCGTACATCGCGGACACGACGACCGCCAACGCACAGGTGCGGTGCTGCCTGGTGCTTTGTTTGGCGCTTTGTGTGCTGTGGACGTCCAGG
Source organism: Haematococcus sp. NG2 (assembly GCA_004335575.1). Classification (NCBI taxonomy): domain Eukaryota; kingdom Viridiplantae; phylum Chlorophyta; class Chlorophyceae; order Chlamydomonadales; family Haematococcaceae; genus Haematococcus; species Haematococcus sp. NG2. Next base: position 1,329,368 of record QAXD01000187.1, read on the forward strand.
GCAGAAGGTGGCCATGCTTGCGGGTGCAGCTGGTGCTCAGTCAGTAAGCTGTGCTTTGCTTGCGATGTGCGAAGTGTTGCAGATCGTCTTGGTTGGTTTGACCTGGCACCCAGCATGCCCGCCCAGTTCCGCCCGCTTTGCGCCCCTGCCGTCAGTGCTGTGCCACAACCACCGGTGCTGAACATGTGTGCATGCAGGTGCGCACGCTAGGCGAGACAGTGCGCCTGGACGCGCGCACCAAGCTGCTCAACCCCAAGTGGTACGAGGGCATGCTGTCCAGCGGGTATGAGGGCGTGCGTGAGATCCAGAAGCGCCTGACCAACACCATGGGCTGGTCCGCCACCTCAGGCATGGTGAGTGGCCGCACCCGAGTGGGCTTGTTTTTTTTCTGCTGTTCTGCTGTTCTGGCTGCGGCACTGTGCCTCACAGTGCTGTCATGCTGTGGAGTGGTGGTTGGACGAGAGGATGTGGAAGCTCTGTTGGTGCTGTGTTTTGCATGATGTGCTGCTTGGGCGCGCACCCTGCCCTAGCAAAGGCCAACAACCCACCTGCTCACCAATTGGCCGACCGCCAACCACCACAGGTCGACAACTGGGTGTATGACGAGGCCAACTCAACGTTCATTGAGGATGACGCGATGGCGCAGCGCCTGATGAACGCCAACCCCAACTCGTTCCGCAAGCTGGTGGCCACGTTCCTGGAGGCCAACGGCCGCGGCTACTGGGATGCCAAGCCCGAGCAGCTGGAGAAGCTGCGCCAGCTGTACATGGATGTGGAGGACAAGATTGAGGGCGTGGACAATGCGTAAGCAGCCAGCCGCTAGGGCCACCACACAGGGCAGAGTCCAGCTCTGGGTGCCTGCCTCTGCATGACGGACTCGGCAATGTCTGTTGGGCTGGCATGCACGTGGACTGTGGGCCTTCAATCTAGTCTGACACAGCTGGATGTCGGGTGGCTGGCTGCTTAGAGCAGCACCTACCCAGCATCTGGCACTTCTTGTACACTGGGACAGCTGACGCATAGGTGGAGAGTAAGCAGCATGTGCAGCAGGAGCAGCGGAGTAATGCTGATCATTGATGACGTTGCAAGGGGTGGTTTAGGAGCGCAGCGCTAAGTATAGCCTGAACCCAGATCATGCTGAGAGAGCGAGAGGAGGGGCTGGCGCGCACAGGGATTGTGTGGTGCAGCCCCTGGTGTTGTGGAGAGAGAGAGAGAGGCGCACCGGCCCGCAAACACGCTGTGCATGCTGCATGCAGCTGTGTGTGTGGGGTTGCGGGCGGTGCGCTATGTGTGCGCCTGAGAGAGGTTATTCCTTTCTTGACGCCCTGTTTGTGAGCTGCACCAGGCAACCTGCATTTGAGCCGTGCGCACACCGTTTTGTACAGCTGTGCGCAGGCGTATGTGTGAGGCGGCTTGTTGGGCTCTCCAGGGCCCCTAGGTGCTGTGTGTGCCGGGCATAGGGCCCGGCCCCAGCCCCTGGGTGTGGTTGGGTACCCTGTTGTTGTGCTTGTGTAAGTTTTGGTCGCGTTGCCGAGGGATGCATTGTCTTTTGAGAGCAGAGCGAGCAGGAGGTTTCGGGCACTGCGCTGAGCTGTGCTGTGCATAAAGGTGGTGCACCCTCGTCGGTTTTGTTTGTCTGGGTGGTTAGGTGTGTAGGCATTAAGCAACCCCCTGTTGAGGTGGGCCCCTGCAGGCCTTGGCTCTAGAGCAGGGCCCTTAGGTAGGACGAGCCCCCTGCGGGCGGGCGGACTGAGTGGTGTGTGCGAAACAAACTTGCCTGATGTGTGGAGCCGGTGTAATGGCACCCGCTCCAAGCTGATTCCCAGCGCTGTGCCAAAGTATGGTCAGTGACAGCGCTCGCAGTGGGCAGACTGGCTGTTGTACAGCGTGTATCTGCAGCCTCCGCATCTGTAGCGCCTGCTTGCAGAGCTGTGCCCAGGGTCAGCATGTAGTACGAGGCCTACATCAAGACATTCAAGAGGCACAGTTTCGTCCGTTTGTTCATGTTCACGCTTGCACAGTTTGAGAAAGTAAATGAAGCATAACTGAACCGTTGGCGCGTGCCTGCGCAGCAGTTGACGAGGTGTTACAGCAGCACCTGGCGTTGATCAGGACCACTGCTGGCTTGCTGCAGGAATGTCCATGCAGCGGCACGCAGAAGCATGGTGCATTCTGGCACGTTCATGTGGACTGCGATTCTGTTATGCAGGCCAAGTGGATGTGAAACAGCATGACGAGTCGTAGGTCACGCCAGCGAACAACATGGCGTAAACATTCCAGCGTTTATCACACCAGATCCTGCGGATCGCTCGCTGCTAGTCGTGCTAGAACACACACACATACATGGTAGATTTGTTTGCGGGTTAATGCTGCCAACCGTTGGTCCAGCAGCAAGCCAATACCGCTGCAGCTGGCGCAAAAACCGCAGTTGGATTGTTCTGAGGGACTGCTCCACTTCAAGGCTCACAAGCGCTCATGGTTTGCGGCTTCGCGCACAGGTTGCATTGGTCGCGCTATGCTCTGCTGCCATGTCACCCATTTCGCCATCAACTGCTGCTGCGCACTGCATGCATGCTGGCGCGTGCTTGGCATGGCCTTGCAGCTGGGGCCACATGAGAATCATGCGCATGATGAGCAGCTGTGCGCGGGGCCTGGTGAGCTGCCTGGTGCATGTGAGAGGCCCTGTGCAGTCCTGGCCCTCGCTGCCACAGGACGGGGCGTGGGTGGAGGGGCTTCAGCACTGAAAGACCTTGACAGAGCTGCTATGTGCACTGCTGCGGCTTCCGCCCAAGCATAACGGCAGCAGTGCAAGCACCTGCAGCTGCTGCGCACCTGATGCACCTGGATGGACAAGGCTGGTAGCAGTTGGTGTCACAGCACGGCTGCAAAAGCGTGCGTGTGTGTTTTCACTGTTTTGAGGTCGGTTGTTGGCCTCATTCATGGTCTCCTTCATGTGTTCTGTGTAAGGACTTGTTCATATGCATTGCTGCATGCCTGCCTTGCTTAGCAGAAAAATCCAAATGCTGAAGCAGCGAGCCCCTGAACTGTTTCCTAGCAACGTACGTTGGTACAAAACCTGGGCGGCCAGCTTTGACAAGCTGCCACACCATGTGAACTTCTTTGATTGTACTGGCAGTGAGAACTGGCATAGCTTCCCTGCTTGCATATGAATGGATCCGGTATCACTGCCACTTTGTTTTGCTGCCTGATGAGGAGGGTAAGATGCATGATGCCAGACCATGTGCATGGCACAACGTGCCCCAGCATGCAAGTTGTACCACTGGTGCAGGCCGCTGCCTGCGGCAGCGCTGGATCTGCTTCGCTCGTCCTGCTCCCTTGCTGACCTACAGCTGCGCAATGTCTGATTATGCAAAAGGCTTCGTTCCTGCCGACCGTAGCCATCGAAAACGATAATGCTCGCACCCGCTGGCAAAATCGCCGGCTGATCAACCCCTGTACCTGCAAGAGCTGAGTGGCTCCAGCATTAGTGCATTCCAAGCCACCCGACTTGCTGCGCGCCCCATTGGGCAATCCCGCCCTCTTGCGCATTTCCGCTGTAGTAAAGCTGCGCAGCAAGCCCGTGGCTCCTTCAGAAAAGGGTACCTGCCCCCGCACGACGGTTGATTTTGCGAATGTGTTACAGAAAAAGGTGAACAGCGAAACACGACATGCGCAGGCCACACCAGGAGAAACCCCCAAACCCTTTGGCAACCCATGCGCCATGCGGCCTCCCTGCCACCTTCATGCTGCACAGCCCGGATCTGGACGATGGCCGTTGCTCAGCATGTCCACTCAAGCTGTCTGCGCACAGGGGTGCAAACAGCACACAAGGAATCAGCACATGAAACGTTTTGCGTCAGAATGTATCACACATGCCATGCAGCGAACGTGTCGAGCATGCACCTGCCCAGTTACCAAAATGCGCTGCTGCAAGTCATTGCATGCAAAATATGAAACTGTGCATTCCTAGCTGTGCTGCAGGAATGTAACGAGCTGTACTGCTTGCATGCGCACGCAGGTGCGCGTGCGCGCATGCAAGCAGAGCCCCCTGTGCATTGCTGCACAAGACCCCAGATGCTGTAGCATGGGTATTGACCTGCTTCCCCTGGCATGCTGTGCGCTCCAGCGTCCAGGTCGGGATGTGAAAGCGTGCATGTGCATGGGCGCGCACTCCCCATGCAACGCCCCAAACATGCCCGGAAGCTGCCAAAGGCTGCGCACCTGAACAGAGGCCTGTGGCTTAGTAGAAGAAGCCCAGCACCTTGCCACCCACACGCTTGCGGCGGGCCTCCTCATGGTCCATGATACCAGCAGAGGTGGTCAGCACAATGATGCCGAACTGACGAGAGGGCAGCAGGCGCGCAATCCAGTCCTCAATCTGGGAGAAGCTGACATCGTAGCGGGGCGACATGACGCCGCACTTGTTGAGCCGCCCGTTCAGCTCAACCACGATCTTGCCAGCGCGGTGGTCGTCCACCAGCTCGAACTCGTTGATGTACCCGTGCTTCTGCATCAGCTGCAGGAACTTGATGACCACCTTGGAGGCAGGGCGGATGAGCACCTGCTTCTTGCCGCGCTTCTCGGCGTTGTACATGGTCTTCAGGGCATCGCCCAGCACGGAGATGCGCACCATTTTTGCTCAGGCCACAGAGGCTGCATGGGAACACATGGAGCAACATGTCAGCAGCCGGCCTGCGAGAAGCGCGTGATACGAGCAAGCATGTAGCGGCATGACCTCACCTGCGAAGCACCTGTCAGCCAACAAAGAGGCAGACCTAGGCTTGCCTCTCGGACTAGTACCCGAGAAAATGAGAGTCACTGTGCGGACAACGAGCAAGCCCGCAGGCTATCCAGGAAATATTGTTTATATTTCAGCGCTGTTGGGCAGTGTTTGACTCCCTGCCCTTCCACCCAGGCAGTACAGCACGTTTGTTTTAAAGAGAGCGCGCTGTTGGCATGTAGGACTTGAAAGATTACTGACCGCAGCATAAACTCCTACTGCCTCTGGGCCTGTCTGTTGGCACAACTCAGCAGGTACCATGCGCGCCCATGCAGCGCTGCATTCGGCCTGACGCATCGCAGCGCGCTGCTTCAGCGGCAGCGGCAGCATGGCACAGCAGGCACAGTCTGCAGGCTCGTTCTATGCAAGCCTCGTGAGCTTGGACCCTGCAGCTCCCAGGTGGGCCCATGGCGCAGGCCTAGGTGCTGAAGGACCTGCTGCCGGGGCGCAACCAGCTGGTCCTGCACTCCAGCCTGCAGCTGCAGCCCCTCTCATCGCGCCACCTCGCTCAGTTGCTGCTGCAGCTGCTCTCAGGTGCAGCCTGGGCATATATTCTTGTTCTGTCTGTTCGTGTGCCACATACCACGTGACGTTTTGCAGCCTGCACTATGCGTTCGACTTGCAGTGTTGCCTATGGCACCATGCTTGGCAGATAGCATAGCATGCACTGTCTCACGCTGTTTTGCATGCTGCTGCTGCGCCTTGCAGGAAGAAGCAAGTGGTGTTCCGCAGCTCGGGTGTGCATGACCTCAGTGCACTGCAGCCAGCACCGTTCACTGCACCCAGCACCGGTGCACCAGGCAGCAGCGCAGCACAAGCATCAAGCAGCCAGCAGACCTTAGGTTCATCCTCCGTTGTCATCATCCCACCACCAGCACGGCAGGCAGCTGAGCAAGAGGAAACGTTTGTGGAGTATCGAGGCGGACGGCGCTATGCCAGCCACACAGCCGGTGACGATGCAGCTGCGAGCGTCACAACAACACATGCGCACATCAGCACTGTCAGCACCAGGCAAGGCGGGCTGGGGGAAGGAGGAGGGCCAGGAGGTGGGGGGAGGCAAGGGGGAGGAGCCCAAGGTAACGGTTTCGCAGAGGATGGTGTTGGGTCCAATCCGCTGACGCGTGCAGTGCCACGCTCCCTAGCGGCCGCCGAGTCATTCCTGAACAGGCAGTGGCGCGCGGCATGTGAACGGGCCGTGGCGGTTGAGAAGCCCAAGATCGCGGCCGACAACATCGGCTACCAGCTGCTGCGTGCCGCAGGGTGGCGTGAGGGCACAGGGTTGGGCCGTGAGGAGCAGGGCCGCCTGGTACCCTTGGACCCCACCAAGAACCCAGGCACCCGTGGCATCGGCTTCAACACCAAGCGGCTGCGGGATCCAGGGGCGCCCGAGCAGCAGCAGCAGCAACAACAGCAGCAGGAGGGCACACAGGGTCAGGCAGCCAAACGCAGCCGTGTAGCTGAGATTGTGGAGCAAGAGCTGGCAGGTGTGTTGATGTGTGCCTTGTGTTGTTGCACAATCCCGCATTGCCCTGCGACTTGGCAGGCAAGTAGTAGAGCAATATACCAAGACACGGCCATCAGCTTCAAGCACGTTGTTCCAGCTGCATTGTGGATGTGTGGCAGGGGGTTTAGTGAGGAGATGGAACGGGGTGGTATGCTTCCTGTACCCCACGCGAATCCTGGCTGCTATGTGCATGTTCAATGCACTGATGTGGCGCTGTTATTCCCACCTGGATGCGCGCGCAGCGGAGACTGTGGCGCAGAAGGTGGCGCGGCACAAGGCTGTGATGGCGGCAGAGGAGAAGGCGGCCCGCGACCGCGCCATCCAGCGCGCTGTGTTCCGCGCGTTCGACGACCCGTTTGACAACGCGGGCTATGCCACGGCAAACACCAGTGTCATCGGCCGCCGCACACGGCTGACTGCGTACAACCCATTGCTGGGGTCTGATGAGGATGACTGACTGTGTGGCTGCCGTGTTTTTGGTGTGGTTGCAATGTAGACATGGGCTTGTTGAGATGAAGGCGCGGGCAGGGGGGGGAGAGGGAACGCAGATGATATTTTGAGAGCAGGCAGCAGAGTCAGCAAATGATGGCAGGTAGAACAGTAGGCCTGAGGGTTAGATCAGTGGAACAGGCATTGATGCAAACAGCTTGCAGTTGATATTGAGCGAGGCCCACATGCTTGCAGCCCTCAGCCAGCTGCTGTAGGTGCTGAAGGCCCAGGTTCTGGTATCTTGGTGAAGCAGATTGAGAAGCCAAATGGACATGTATCACCAGTTTCACCACATAGTACTCATTATGCTGGACCGCCAAACACGACGGATGGGGAAGATTGCCAGGGAAGGCCCATCACCTGGTGTTGCCCATGTTGTAAGGATTATGCCTGCGCTGCTCTTGTTACATTCCCATTGGGCAAGCATTCATATTATTGGGGTTTTCGCTGACGTTTTCGCTACGACATCAATACAGTCTTGGGCTCAACTCTGGAGATCTCTAGGGCAGCACTGTGGGGCTCAGCGCGGAGCCATGTAATGATGATGATAAGTATACTGCTATTGTGGCAAGTACAGAGTGTGGACCCCAACCCCCCAATCCACTGGCTGACTTGATCGTGCCTGCATACAAGGGCTCCGCCATACTGGCAGCGCAGTCAAGCAGCCCACTGCATAGATAAGGATCCATAAAAATGCCAGAGACGGCCGAGGCGTGCAGTGCGCTGACAGAACAGTGGACACATGCACAACCAGGCGCACTGCCTGCACTACCCGCCGCAGCATGCCGGCCGCGTGCGGATCTTTTTGCACCCGCCACCCAGCGGCACGCCTCCCCCATTGCTGGCCACCACCTGCCCCTCACGCGCGATCCGCTGCCTGATCTCCAACGCCATCACCTGCGCAGGCCAGGCGGCAGCAGCAGGTGTACCGGTGAGGAGATGCTCGGGGTCGTAGTGATTGACTGCTGAGGACCATTGGTTCTACTGCACTGTGATGAGCGGGTGTGCGCAAGCAATGTGCTTTCATGACCACCCGCGGGAAAGCACCCCAGAAAACTGCCATTTGAGTCCGCACAGCCACACCAGTGAGGGCTGCCAGTACAATGCCAGGAGCGGCTGTGAGCGCACACATTCCTCACACTGACCGCCAGAGCACATACATTAGGAGCGGCTGGCCAGAGCATGACATGCACATGCCTGCCAGCGTATGTCCGGCCAAACAAAACCAGAAGCCCAGCCTCCTGTGCCCGCACCTCAAACGCGGTCACCACATTTGTTGCGTCCTTGGCGCTTGTCTCAATGAAGGGGATGCTCCGGCTGTCTGCCCATGCCTTGGCCTCATCGTATGGTACGGCACGCTTCTCAGGCTTCGCGTTCACAATGTCCACCTGGGGTGGAGGCAAGCAGTACATCACGGTACCGCACCTCTGGAACGGCCATAGCAGGTGTGTGGTTTGAGGGGTATTACTGCATTGATGACCAGGCAAGAGCAGGGCGGGCGGCCCAACTACAAGCTTGCACACTGAGGTTGAAGGCCGTGGCATATGAGACATCCCTCAAACCTGAACCCTTCACACATTCTGTAGCAACGCTACAGAATCAGGACGCCAAGCCACCCGCAAGCCCGGCGCCCTCATGCACACCTTGTTCCCAACCAGCATGATCTGCATGTGGGCCATGGCCTCAGGCCCTGTCTTGTCTTCCACCTCAGTCATCCATGTGCCTGCCGGGCAGCAGCAAGCATGCAAGCACTCAGCATGGGTGGACATCCCCTTGAGATAACTTGTTCGTGTTGGGACCAGGTGCTGTCTGCAGTTGTGGTTGCACTTGGTGGTGTTGCTGTTGCAGGTGCTGCTGCCACAGATGCGTCCATCATTTGCAATGCTCGTGTGCCAGTTGCGGCCACAGCGCTCAGCATCATGCACATCTGCCTGTGTCAGCTCGTACTGCTGCCTGGGTAGTGGCCTGGCAACGCACAAGGTCACCAACCAACAAGCCGAAGCACTGAGGTGCTTCCCACTGGCCCTCACCAACTGCATGCTCAAAGGATGAGCGGTCCGTGATGTCATACACGATCTGCGCGCATGCAAGCATCCCCTTTGGAACAATATCTTGAGGAGTGCATGAGCACACATCTGCGCAGCCTGCATCACACATCGCCCCACAACCCAGGAGCCCCTGAAGCTGCAGACACGTGCGCTTGCATTACTAAAGTCAGTTTAGGATACGTACCGCAATGCCATGCACGCCCCGCAGCGACACCCATGTCAGCGACCGGAACCGCTCTTGCCCTGCTGTGTCCCACAGCTGCAGCTTGCACAACCGCCCATCCAGCTCCATGTTCTTCAAGAGCTGCAAGCGAGCACATGAGTCAGGGCCGCTCACCAGCGTAAGACAAGTGGCAGGTGCGTGCTCGAGCGCGAGCAGGTGTGCGGGGCGGGCGGTCTTCAGGGTCGCATACACGGGACAGCATGGAATATAGCGTGCCCCATTAAACCGCACACAGCTGCAGCCCTGTGTTCTACAGTCTACACAGCGCTGAGCAGCTGGGCTGGAAACAGACAGGCAGGCATGGTCCGCTGCCAGCTGCGCTGCTGTGCAGCTTCCTTGCAATGACAGACCAGCCCAACAGTACACGCACCAAGTCCACGCCAATCGTGGGCTGCCAGGTTGCGTCGTAGGCATCCTCCTGCGGCAGGTTCCACTCGGGCACCATCAAGGCATGACTTCATTTACTGGCATGTATCTGCATCCATACAACTCTCACGCACCACAAACCGCCTCAATATGCAGCTCTTTCCGACTCCAGAGTCCCCGATAATAGCAAGTTTAATCAGGAGATCGAACTCAAAGCCTTGAGCCATCTTGCTTTGCGCAAAAGATGAATTTGAATTGTATTCTGCTTGTACTGCTGGGGCGTAAACACGAGCTAGGGTTTTGTGCGGGTTTGGTTTCAGTGAATTCAATGCGTGCTTAGTGGTGCTGCCTGTTTGTGGTTTCCACGCCTTCACATCTGATCAAAGCATTCTCCGAGATGAAGGCGCACGTGAAATGGAATGCTTTGGACGACGATGGAATGAAAGTGCAGGCTTCTGGGGGCTCGGTGGCTTCGATATCATCTCTTGGGGGAGGCGTACAGAAGTCAGAAGGCAGCTTTGCACTCAAGTTGCTAAAAGACCAGGACGAACAAGGAGCACCTAGGTAAGTAACAACTTATGTCATGACGCTTCGTGCTGTTGGTCCTGGTTCTTACTCGCAGCTGGGGTGACGTGGGTCCAAAGGGACACCGTGCATGATGGTGCCCGCATTGTTCCTTGAAGGAGCTTATTTGAGGCGGCGGAGCGAGGTCTTGTGGGCTACATCGTCAGGTAAGTGATGAAGGCCTGACTAAAGGAAGGCCCAATGCAGGTGCACTGCATTGTTGGACAGAAGCATGCTCATCATCTGGATTGTGCTGGTGGTGTACCGGGCTCTGTGAATGTGTGGCTACGGACTTGGCCAGTGCTGTGCGCAGTTTCATGCTCAGCATGCTTGCAGCATGCATGTACGCACGATGTGCATGTAATGTGATGAGAGGATAAGCACATGCGTGCGGATGGTGCACCCACTGACAGGATTGTGGAGCGCTCATTGGAGTTTGACATCAACCAACGAGACAAGCTGCAACGCACGGCATGTGGGTTGTGACTGCACCAGCTGTTGGCCAGCACAGCTGCTGCCTCCTTCCCGCTTTTGTGTGCCAGGTGCTAGTCTCTGCACTGATTGACCAGGGCTCTGCGCCCAAACCTATCATTCATTACAGGCCAGGAACAAGCTGGGCCGTGCAGCTGATGCATTTGACGGCTCAAACCGCTCTGTTCACATGCAGTGCATTGGGCGGCAGAGCTCAACCGGATAGAAGTGGCAGAGGCCCTGATAGACTACGGTATAGACCCCACAGCGGTGGAGTGCAATGGCCGGTGCGTGATGCATGCCTGCGATGCCAGCAGCAGTGCCACCGCATCTGCATCACTCAGCCCTGCCACCTCACAGTTGTGCAGCCTGCCAGCAACTCATCAACCTGTAACACCTGGGGCCTGCAGCCACGTGTAGGTCACTGCAGCAAAGTGTAGGTTTCCTGACATGGCAAGCACAGCAGGGGCACGACCGATGCCATGGGCACGTGCGTGCATCTTCATCCACATACCTATGTGCCAGATGTTTCCGTGCAGCAGCAGCTGCACATTGCAGGGCTGGCGGCTTCCACATTGCTGCTGCCATAACCAGCTGATGGTGCGCTCCTGTGGCTGTGTGTTCATCACAACCACAGGACTGCAATACACCTGGCATCCCGTGAGGGGCATGCGGACATGCTCAAAGTCATCATGGAGGGCATGAGTGAGTGCTGCCTGTGCTTTCTATGCGCTGTGGGCGCTGGCTGCGTGTGTGCAAATGGGCTTTTTCCCACGCCTTTTCACGCTCTGTTCTGCTGCAGTGTGTGCTGCTGCCTGGGGCCAACCCATCTGTTGTGATCCTGTTTTGCAGCTGACCAGCAGAAGGAGGTGCTGGTGAACCAGCGCGACCTGTACGGCATCACTCCAGTGTACCTGTCATTACAAAAGTGAGGGTCTGACATGGCAGGCGTGTTGATGTTCATCGGGGTATGCACAGCTGTGCACCATGACGATGCCATACTCAGTGACATGTGCCTGCTGCTCATGCCTAGCCAGGCCTCTCACAGCACGTGATGCTGCACTCCAACAGTGTCGGTGCCATCTGGCCACATGAGCACCTGCACCTTGGCTGGTTGTCGCTGTCTCTTCACGGATGCAATCACCATTTTACCAACAACTGTTCCTGCACCGCCACAGGGGGGAAGAGAGCAGGAAAGCGTTCGAGTACCTGATGGAGTGTGGGGGCAAGTACAACAGCAACTTCAGCAGCGTGCACACAGCACCCCCGGATGAGGAGCTGCACCCCACAGCAGCTGCCACCAGCTGACCAGCCCCATCCACTGCAGCCTGTTCAGCTGCTCAGGCGGCAAACGACACAAGCACACCTACAGCACACAGCACAAAAGCAGCTGCTCACAACATCTGGGATGGGTGGGGCGGGATATGGGTGAGGGGGCGTGGCCACCAACCAGCTATTGGGTTGGCCCATGCGCAAGTGCAACTGAAGACCTAACACTTTCGCAGCCTGGGCGCAAGGCGGTTGTGGCGACTGGACCAGACCCAACTGCCACCAAGCGCGCGCCAGTCGATGCGACACGCAGGCGGGCGCACAAGCACTTCTTTCTGTTGATAACAAAACCTGCGGGCTCTTGCCGCCATTTTTTGCTATTCATGATGCATATGTACACTTTGCAGCACAGCGCTGCAGCACCAGTCCCATGCAGCAGTCTGCTGCACCGGGAGGCGATCTTCCTTTGACACACTTACAGGCATCTACTGCATTGCCCTGCGTATGAAGTCTACAGGCATGCGTGATCATTGTATTGCTGTCTGTGGTATGTTGGCTGCAGGCCTCATTAGGCAGAAGCAGGTGCTTGATGCACTGCATGGGGCATGCTGAGAAGCACCGGCTGAAGGCATGACATCATCCAGTGAACTGATGTTACAGAAGATACAGGATGTGGCATGACGGGCTCAATGTAACATGCCCCCCCTATGCTCATGCAGCGAGTCGCATCAGCTGCGCATGAAGAAAAGACAACTGGCTTCTGCCATGTGTGGCATCCCGGTCGGACAATGTGTCACCTGTTCATTTTGCCCCCCATTGATACTGCGCATAAGCCATGCTGCTGCACATCCCAACAAAGAACTCCACATCACACACCAACACGCCACCCCTGGGCACGTGCCATGTCACCTTTTGACCCCTTCCCCCTTTTTCAGCGCACAGTGCATCGACAGAAGCCCCTGCACACTGTCATCATCACAGCCAGCATGCGCAACCCATGTGCAACACACTGACGGCGCCGTGGGGTAGTGCCACACCTTTCTTTGGCCCCCACACCCGACCCGGCTGTGCCACAGCTGTGCCATGGTTTGTTTGCTGGTTGTACTGCTGGAGCATGCGCAGCGCAGCAGTACGGCCGCCGCATGCTGTACTGGCAGCACAGCTACAGCTGCCAGCACTGCGGCACTGTCGCCGCGTGTACTGCCGGTAACTGCTACATCAGTCAACCATCACTGCTACATCAGCGAGCAGTGTGGTGCGGTCACCGCATGTACTCCACCTGCTTGGACAGGTGTGCGGGGTCACGCTGGTCCTTGCGCTGCTCGCGGATGCGGTTGAGTGCTGGCTTGAGTGCGAAGGTGCGCTTCATCCACGCGCCAAAGCGCACTGCGTGGGTGAGGGCAGCACAGCACACAGTCAGCATGCAGTGACAGGTGGGCAGCGCCTGTGCTCCTTGTTTGAGGCACAAGCTGATGCAACCCAGGGGGGACCTCTCAGCAGCTCTGTGCAATGCTGGGACATGGCCTAAGGACTGCCTCATGGCACCAATCGCCCTGTGGCCCGCGCAACTTGAGCATGCAGCAGAGGGGTCTGTGCTGCACACATCCCCAGCCAACTGCGCACATCCCCTGCCAATCTGCGCACAGCACGACAGATGCTGGCGATGCCGCTGCAAGCTTGAACCGACTGCCGCAACACGCAATGTAAGACCCCACCAAACATGTTCTGGTCGTGGCTCGATGCATGCGCACACGCACCCTCTGGTGTGCGGATCATGGGCAGCAGCAGCTTGACGTTCTTAGCAGGCAGCCAGTCCACCAGGCCTTGGCCCCACACCAGCGTGTTCTCATCAATGATGCCCTGCACCCACGCCTCCTTCAGCACATGCACCGCGCATGGCCCGCTGCGCACACATCGTGACCAGGGCATGACGTGTGGGCATGGCTGTGGAATGTTGCATGATGTGTTCATGCCCGCACATTGCCGAGCAGCATGCATCCGGGCCTCAGGCATACAACCAGCCCAAGGGGCGCCATGCAGATTGCGTGCTGCTCACGGCTGCGGGCACACTGAGCACCTAGCTGTGTGTGCTTTGCACCCAGACCCATGCTTGGCTGCATGGAGCGCCTCATCTACATGGACACACACCGTGCATTGTTCAAGCGGTCCCGATAGTACCAAATGTTCTTGCGTAGGTGCATCCGCTGGTAGTTGAACATTTCTGCCTGGTAGTTGGAGAGCACGACACGCTTGGGTGGAGGCCGCAGGCTCTGGGACCATGGCTTGCTGGGATCTGGCTGAGCGTTGTCCAGCGGGTGCGGCTTGCTCATGTCAAAGATGCTGGCCATCTCCGCTGCCTGCGCGCGGATGACCTCGTCCTTGGCCTGCTGCGTCTTCCTTACACTGGACGCCACCTTGAGCGCCCCCGCTTTGGCGCCCTCTGACACTGACAGGTCTGCTAACCCTGGGATCAATTCAGCTATTTTACGGTCAATCGCTGCATCCCTGGCTGCGTCACTGGGCCCTGCTGCTGATGGAGCAGTGGCAGGCCGCAGCTTGTGAATACGAACTTTGCGCACGCTAGACTGCTGTGCGGAGCTATCATCAAACACGTCGCTGCCAGAGGCCTCTGTAGGGGCCATTTCCCTGGCGTCTTTCAATTATCCACAAGATTTTCAAGCCTCCCCCTGCAGCATCCACTGGGCACGAAGGATCCACGATTGCTTTTACCTCATCGTCACATGATATCTCACTGAGGTCAGCAGGGACAGCTATTACACACCTGGTGGCACTGAGCACGTTTAAAGCGCCTCCAATCGATCATCTGTGCAAATTCACGCCATGGTCCGTTCGTGTACCTGGAGCACATACAACACAATGAATGTGCAAGCGCGCACATGAATGACAAACATAGAGAACCTTGCTAAACATACACAGGATAGAAATGGTCAACATTTAACAGTGCGTTAAGTGACTTGGGTACGCGAGGGCCTGCCAACCAGAACACCAACAAACACCGCACAAGGCTAATATTAAATCAGAAAATCATTGCTTTGTGGCATCAAACGGCAACGGGGAGCACGCTTGGGCGGGACGTGTGCTTGTGGCGGTGCCCCTCCGCCACACCTCTGCTGCTACCTGGCCCACGCTGACTATGGCTATCTTGCTGCAGGTGATGCAGCTGCAGGCTGTTGCTGCCATGTGGCACAGCTGACCATCCGAGTCCGTTCACACGCTGTGGCTTGCGGAACAGCGGCAGCAAGCCACTGAGGCAGCCAGCATCACCATCGCTGACGCGTGCCTGCATGTGCCGCGCGTTGGGGATGCCACCACTGCCTGCATGTGCTCTCTGGCTGCCATCCCCAGCGCCCTCCTGGGGCCCCAGAGGCCGCACACCTGTGAGGGACGGTGCAGACGCACGCCAGACTGGCGCTGTGAGCCGCTGCGTCAGCACCTCCGCCGCCGACAGCTGGACGGGGTGCATGAGCTGCAGCAGCGCGCCCAGTGCCGCATGCTGCTCCTCAGGCACACCCATGAGGTGCAGGTCCACGGCCAGGCAGCGTGTGAGTGAGCTGGGGCTCGGGGGTTGTGCAGTGGCTGCAGCACCCCCAGGACCCACCCCACCCCACCCAGCTGCCAAGCTCACAGGCGTCACATGTGGTGTGGAGCTAGGGGAGAAGGGGTTGTCCGGCACGGGCTGCTGGCTGGAGGCCGCTGGAGAGCTGGGGATGGACTCCAGGGCCAGCTGCTGCGTGGCTGCAGCCGCCGCATGCGGCATGGCGCGCGCACGCGCAGCCGTGGGCGGCGCCAGCAGCCCCACCACCACGGTCTGGTGCTCAGCTGCTTGTGAGGACGGGCCAAGGCCACCCGGCCGCCCAGTCAGGGCCGCCCACAGCGGCAGCAGCAGCGCGTGCAGCGGCACCCGCAGCACAGGCCCGTTCTCGTACGACCCCACCACCAGCACACCGCGGGGCGC
Source organism: Haematococcus sp. NG2 (assembly GCA_004335575.1). Taxonomy (NCBI): domain Eukaryota; kingdom Viridiplantae; phylum Chlorophyta; class Chlorophyceae; order Chlamydomonadales; family Haematococcaceae; genus Haematococcus; species Haematococcus sp. NG2. The sequence goes on from QAXD01000187.1 coordinate 1,345,058, forward strand.
ACCCGCCGCAGCCGACCGCCGCTGCTCGAGGGAGGACCGGCGCTGGTCCAGGGACGAGCGCCGCGGCTCGCGAGGCGACGTGGAGCCTGGTGGTGCAGCTGCAGCTGTGTCCAGCATGGCAGCGCCCAGCCAGGGCTTGCGTGGCAGCGAGGGCTGGCTCGTCAGCGCACCTGGGCCCATCGCCACTTCCGCAGCAGACGGCCGCAAGGCGCCGCTGCTGCCCAGGCTGCTGGGGCCGCCAACCATGCCGCCCAAGCGCTGCGAACCTCGATACGGGGCACGTAACACAACTGCACGTGGTGACGTGAACAGCGCCGCGGTGCTTTCCGGGCACGTGTTCAGTATCGCCGTCCCGCAGCCCTCCTCCACCCCTGCGCTGTCTTCATCGCTGCTGCCGCCCTCGTGCTCGCCCTCCAAGGTGGTGCGGCGGGCGCCGGCCGGGAACTTGATCAAGGGCGCAGAGGTGGCGGTGCTGGAGCGGCGCAGGGATGCAGTGCCTCGCTGGGAGGGGAGGTCGTTCAGGGTCATAGCTGCCCCGGTGCCTAACACGGCCATCACCTCCGCCTGTGTGTTGTTGGGCGTGGAGGACGGCCACATGTTGCGCATGGGCTGCGCTGCAAAGGACACAAACCCGTTGGCCACGTCCTGGTGGCTCAGCTGGAGGGACCTGTCACTCGGCCGGGGCGTGCGCTCACCGGGCGTCATGCCCTGGCTGTTGGCGGAGGTGGGGGCAGGGGCCAGGCCCTGGGAGGCCAGAGACTGTGCCAGGGCCAGAGGGGTGAGGCCCAGGTGCCCTGGGGGTGCAGGGACCGGGGTTGTGCCGGTGCCGGACTGCCGTGTGGAGTCGCGCCGCAGCAGTGCCTGCGCCTGCGTGATGGCGTGCTGCAGCAGCCCTGACTGGCCCAGGCCGGAGGTCACACTGACTGGGTTGACTTGGGCCATGCTGGACGCGCGTGAGAAGCCTTTGGAGGGGGTGGACATGCCTGAATCCCCACCCACCGCCCCGTGCCCCGCCATCGCGCTGCGCATCCCCGGCGCCGTGTTCGTGACCAGCACCCGCCTCTGGCTGGCGAAGAAGGTGTAGAGCGCCGCCACGCGCTGTGCGCGCGACATCTGCCGCCACATGTTGGACCGCAGATCCAGCACCGCACCGGGGACCACCAGTGACGCGCAGATGCTGTCTGACAGGGCCCCCTCCCAAGGGTTCATCGGCTGGTTGTTGGCAAACGGCATCCCTGGCTGCCCACTGCCCACCCCGTTGTACCCATCCACTGCCCGCGGTGTGGCAGAGCCTCCCCGCGGTGTAGCTGCACCCGCGCTGCCGGCCCCGTGCACCGCAGCCGCTGTGTTGCTGCCAGCCTCCTGCCGAGCTGCTGCAGACGCGGCGAACCTGACCGCGAGCGCACTGCCTGGGCCTGTTGTGCTGTTCTGGCGTGCCGCAGCACCAGGCTGCAGGCCCACCAGGCCGCTGCCGTCAGCGAACGCTAGCGCAGTGCTAGATCTGCTGTCCACGACCGCGAATGTGGCAGAGGGCTTGGTGGAAGGTGGGAGGTCCAGCAGCTCGGTGACTGACATGGACATAGAGGAGTTGCGGCGGGGGCCTGCAGGGGCAGCACAGCACAACAGATGCTGCATGCGCGAGAGAGCAGGCATTGGATTGTGAGCTAGCAAAGGCTGCATGGATGCAACGTGTGGCAAGCCGCAGCGTGGGCCAAGGTAAACAAAGGGGGTTGCACATGACACAACCCATTGCCGATCGTGCCAATGGGAGGGTTGCCGGGCTCAATGGTCTGACGTGCACCAACTCATGGCGCTGAAGCCATGATACACAAATGTTATGTTATCATTCATGGTGCACCAGCGGCCCACGCACCGGGGATGACGTCTGACTTGATGGTGAGGGTGAGCGGCGCTGGAGCCAAAAAGTCGGCAGGCAGCTGCACACCCCTCAGGTCCAGCACCTGTGGTCATGCATGGACATGGGGGGACAGGACGCACCGTCTCAGCATGCGCAGCACAGGTGCCCCATGTTGAGTTGTGAGCGGTGCATTACAATGCCTACAGCATATGGACTGTGCAGCCCTTACACAGCCGCCGCCACAGCAAGCGAGATGCAGGAGCGCCAAGTAATACCCGATCTGTAGCTTCAGGGATAACCACACCTGCAGGTTCATCATGCGCAGGTCCCCACAGTCTTGTAGCCCATGTGCCCTCAGGTGGTACACCATCTCCAAGCCCCTAAGGGCTGAGGGGGGCAGTGTTCCCTGGACCAGGCCAGGCCTGGCTTGCCCCAGTGGGGATGGGGAGCGCCCGGATGCAGATTGCACACGGCTAGGACCGGCATCTGGGCTGGTCTGTCCCTGTACGCCTGCTGGTGCGTTGTTGTGGTTGAGGGCCAGGTGTGTCAGCTGGGGGAAGGTGCTCACAGACAGCAAGAGCCACCCCGCCAGGTTATCACTGATCCAGTTGAAAGAGAGGTCCAAGGTCGCCAAGGGGGGGCTCCTCTTGCTGTGCCCATCTGTCTCACTGCAGTGCATGCCCCAGCCTTCAGGCGTTGCCAAGCGCCCAGAGTTGGCACGGGAACCTAGCCCAGCTGCACGCCATGTATCAAATGCCTCGCCTCCTTGTGCTTGCAGCTGCCCAGAAGGCGGCTGCCCAGAACGACCGTGCAGGCTGCTGCCTTTGCGGACCAGGTTGGCATGCTGCTGCCCAAGCCGCGGGCTCCGAGGTTGGCCCACGGACCCCATGGATGTGGGTGCGGTGGGGATTGAGAAGCGTGTGAGGGAGTTGCTGCGCCTGTGCATCTGCTGGTGCAGCGCGGAATGGGGGAGGGCTGGCAGTGGCGGCAGCACCATGCCTACTGGCAGCACATCATCCACCTCATTCTGTGAGAGGTCCAGATGTGTGAGGGAGGGTGAGGCAGCGGCGCCCGCCAGCAGCTCACCCGCGTCAATGGATGTCATCCTGAACACGCAGTTGATACCAAGACGAGTGTGAGGCCCGACAGCAGCAAATACCGTAGGTATTGTGCCATGCACATAACGGAGACTCCCTTGCTTGCACTTGCACACCCCAATCAGCAAAACCTCCATTCCACACAACTGGCTCTCTCTACAAGCACCAGCTTCATGCCCTACCTCCTTTCACCCTGTCCCACATGCTCAGATGCTAGGCAAGTGCCAGGAGGGCGCGCTCTGTTCCCAACGGCTCACCCTGTATAAGCCAGTGCCAGGCGTGTGAGGGAGGTGCTGCCCTCCAGGAGGCTGCGCAGCGCCAGGGCTGCCATGCACCCGCGCGCCTTGGCCGCGATGTCCTCCTCATCAGCCTCGCCCACGTCGTCCACCGTGATTGTACTGCCTGCCAAACCCAAACATGGCGCGCCAACTTGGTCACTAAGACAGGTGATCTCCAGGGGCATCGCCGTGCATAGAGCATGGAGCTGCAGGCTCAATGCAGCCCACTGCACAAAGCAGCAACCAGACAGACGGTGCCAACTTGCCCGCCCGTCCCCCCACCTCCCACCCCAACGCTATATTCAGGCCTACCTGCAAGTTTGCAGCCCTGCCTGCCTGCCTGCCTGTAACAAGGCTCACCTGCATGGTCATGCCCCATGCCCAGCTTGTTGCTGGACAGATTGAGCTCTGTGAGGTGTGATGCGTTGACTGCCGCGCTACATATTGAGTGCACGGCTGGAGGGGACAACCCGCAATCCTTGAGCACCAGCTTCTCTAGCGCGCAGCGGCCAGTGCGCAGGGACGCACATAGCGCCTGTGCATGTGTGGTTTGAGCAGCCCATCACAGCGTGTTCAGGTTCAAAGGGTTTGCGATTCCTGATTGTGCGCGGTGCGTGCGATGCTCATGCACATGTTCGCAGGTGTGCGCTTCCCAGCTTGACTGTCATGCCCAAGCTCAGTAGTCCAAGTACAAGGGCTAAGATCCTGCAGAGGTGTCATGTGTTCAAAGTTCGAGCTTGTCTGCACAGCAGATCATGCCAGGCATCGTACCTGCACCGTGTCCGGTGTGAGTGCCACATCCCCCAGGCCCACCTCCACCAGCCACGACGGCTCCAGCAACGCCACTGTGCGTGCAACGTGCCAGGGGGCTGGTGGCTCCACTGTTGCCTGCGCCACCCCAAATGCCACTCGCACGCGCGGTGTGTGCGTTGCAGAAGGGCTGGCTTTCCCGTTCCCTGCTGGGGCGTCCGTTGACGGCCGCACCCCATGATGCTTGTGCTTGGCGCTGCTGGGTACACGTGCTGGTGCAGCGTCCGCCTCTGCTGATGCCCTGCTGTGCGTGCTGCGGTTAACTCCAGTTGTACTGGGCTGCACTCGGCTGCCTGCAGGGGTGGACGGCCCGCCAGCAGCCACCAGCAGCGCATGCAGCACCAGGGGAAGGGCATCGAATGCATCTGCTTGTGCAGCCAGTAGCACAAGCCCTGCTGAATTTGCCGCTGACCCGCGCTTGGTTGGGGGTGGTGTGTTGGTCACACTCAGCTGCCCTGAGTGGTTGTGTGTTGCCAGCGTGGCAGCAGCAAGGATGGCCTGCAGAGGCTGTAGATCGCCTTGCGGCCCAAGGGAAGCCAGGTCAAACACCCCACCTTTGCCCTCGCACTTGTCCTTCCATTTGCTGGGGAGCGCCACACCACCTGCATACTTGCAGATCTGCCTCAGGTACTGCAGGATCGGTGCCATGTGGATGGGGACTGAACTGCAGCAGCTCCATTGCTTATGCCCAGAGGAGCTGGAGCTTATGGTGCCAACCGCATCTGCCATCTTGCCCTGATGCCACGCCCACACCAGCTCCAGCACTGCAGCGATCGCCGACGCCAGCGATGCTGCAAGGGCCTGCCCCACCCCTGCTTTGTTAGCTGCACTGCCACTGCTCCCACTGATGCCAGATGCCTGCACCAGAGCTGCGATCTGCAGGCCGGCCAGCGGCAATGACTGTAACAGCATGCGCACCAGCAGCAGCAGTGCGCGGTGCTGCATGAGCAGCAGCTGCCACTGCAGCCAGTGCGGGGTTCTCATGCGCACTGCGATGGCTGCAAGCCCGGTGCGCGGGATCTCTGGTTGAATGCGGTGGTGCACTTGATGCTGGTGGTGATGCTCCATATGTGCCAAACGGAAGCCAACAAGTTCAGGAGGGATGACTGGGTGATGCACCGCAGGTCGAGGGATGGGTGTGGGCGGGGGTGACGCCCGTGCACGCTCCATAAGGATTATCATTACGTGCAGGATAGTGAGAGATGCCAGATCTAGCAGAGGTGTGATCACCATCATGAATGGCAGCTGCAGCACCCATGGCATGCGGCGGAGCTGGGCAGCTGCTGACTGGCTGAACGCAGGTGCACTGCGCAGGGCTGGTACTGAGCCAGCTGCCATGACTGGGATGTGGAGCAGGAGAAAGATGATGGACAGGATCCGCCAGTGCAAGCCCTGCACGTCCCACATGATCTGCAAATCCAGGACGGTCATAAGCCGGAAGGTCAGCACATCACGCCGTGTACCACACGACAGCATTGTGCACGTATCGTGGTGATCACACACGTGCACAGCTCATACGCAGCAATAACTGCTTCCACAACAATAACCCTGACTGCTGGTTTATGTCAGGCTGCCGTACTCACATGCACGAAGTAGCATGCCGCTGCTACGTCCCACAAGTGGATCAGAGACAGCACAGGCAGGACGACCAGCCCCAAGGAGCTGAGTGACCAGCGTTGCTGTGAGGGAGCGCCAGGCAGCACCGGGTGCTGGCTGATCCTGTTCAGGTCCTGCGTCAGGCCGGCCGACAGTGTGCATGGCAAGGTCAACTTGCAGCGTGCATGCGCGTAATGAGTCATGCACCTGTCAATGGCAAAGAGCGTCTGGCACACGTTCTTCAATTAAGAGCCTCGCAGCAGGCATTTTACGTACCGTGTGGTCATTCGGTACATCGAAAGAAGACCGTGCACTGCCACGCTCATTGCGTCCTTTACGAGGTGCTGTGAATGCGGATGGCTCCTCGAGTGACTGAAAACCTTTCTCCTTCTCGAACTCGACATCCAGTGCCTGCGTGCGAAAGGACAAAAGTGCTTTCCCCAAATGCTGCTGCGTTGCGTGAACTATACTGAGTTCACCAACAGCTCACTATACCTGGGCCAGACGAAGCGCAGCCTGAGAGAAGGTTGAGCTTGAGTGCACAATGTTCTCCCCGCTCTGTTGCAATTCATGCCGTCGCATTCTTACAGTGTTCTCGCCCAAGAAGCCCAAAAACCCATGGGAGGGTCAATGCACGCACACGTTCACATCTTTGATACCAACTTGTGGTTTGCAGACATTATGCACACAGCTTCAGCGTCAGGAATCGTAAAAGGCAGTGGTACTGCCTGTACCATGGGTGTCATGTTGGCACAGGCCCCCAAATGCTATCAGGTGCTGGTTCAAAGCACGTACGCTGCTCGTGCGCAATGTAGCGGGACCCAGATCGCCAGATGACCAGATGACAAGATGGCATTCAGCATAACGATCAAGCGATGGCACGCTGTAGGAGCATGGACCTGGAACGCTGGGGACGATGTGTGTGGCATTTGCCGCATGCCATTTGATGGATGCCCACCGGACGGCAAGTTCCCAGGAGACGACAGCCCAGTAGTTTGGGGCGTCTGCTGCCATGCGTTCCATATTCAGTGTATTCAAAAGTGGCTGGCCAGCAGTGCAGAGCAACGTTGCCCCATGTGTCGGCGCGCCTGGGAGTACAAGAGCGCCAACGAGGACGCAGCTGAGCAGTCACATGAGGCACCTGCAGCTGCTCCTGCAGCGGTAGTCAGCCAGTGAGGTCTGCATGCATCCGCACATGAGTGCCGCATGCAGCTCATGACAGCTGGGGCCCCCCATGCGTATCAGACAACTGTGTCTTTCACGGTTGTGCTGGGTGTGCGATGTACCATGATCGAACAATTGCAAGGAGCATGCGCACAGGGCTGAGACACTGCTTCTTCATGTCGTTTTCTTGAGAATTAAAAGCGGGGCCCACTCTTCAAGCAGTGTATCTGGCCAAGTAGGAGGATCCTTTCATGTGGCAAGAGGAGTTGGCGACGGAGGGCAGGGGCAGACGGTGACTGAGCCTCCCCATCAACTGCTGTGTGGTAATGTAACTGATTTGGACTTTCTTCCTGTGCCTGTCTGTGCCTGTGTGATTGTCTGTGACTACTGACTTGCAGCATGACTGGGCCTCTGGCAGTATCAGAATGCAGCGACATCATTCCGCTCCCAGAGCAAAAGTCAGTGCCAGGGAAGCTTCAGAGGACCCCAGCTAGCACACGCATGGACACAGCCAAGGAACCTGCAGCTCCAACCCTCACATAACCCATCCACATCACATCACAAGATTTCTCAGCCAGCCGATCTGCGCCCGCACCCACAGCAGCCTCCCATGCACTTCCTGCTACTGCACGCTACAGCCATGGCTGGCAGCTGGTGCAGGTGTGGGCACCGGGGTGTACTGCTTGGGGGCGCAGGACAAGAGCGTGACCAAGATGCGTGGCGAGGGCATGGCCGGTGCAGTCTTGGGCAGCGGCTGCATGGGTTCAAAGTTTGGGGATCATGTGTCATGATTCGAAACCAGTTTTCAGACTGCTTGATCATGTCATGTCATGTTGCCTGAACTGTGACGTAAACAACGTATGATGGGTGCAAGTGCACAAGCAACTGCCTGCCTTGCCTTGGCTGACAGACACACAATTAAAATTCGCAGATACAAATGCAAGCCAGACCCAGTGTCATGCACTGAACAACGATGTGCCCTCAAAGATGATGCAGGCCAACCGGGGGACGAATATAGTGCAGAGGATAAGTGCAGCACCCCACGCTGACTCACCCCAGTACAGATGTACATATGTACGTACCGCAGCACCTATGAATAGGTACTGCAGCAGTTGCAACACATGTACTGCAACACACCTGCAGTGTGACGTACAGTCGGTCCTTCTCCACACGTGCATGGAGCGCGTCAATCACACCAGCCGTCGCTCCCACCTGCAGCCAGGTGCACAGTGCCAGATGCACAGAGTCCTTGCACGGTAGGTGAAATGTGTGGGAACCAAGCATTGGTTTCTGCTCCACCACTACCAACAACAGAATCAACACAGCCTTGTATATGACCGTGGTGGTTCCCATGCCACTTGCAGCCTAGGACAATGTTGTCAAAGTATCATCAATGTGTACATAAACATAACTACATCAGGCGTGCAACCAACCAAAAACACAGCGAGCGCTGTGACCGCAACCGCTGCTGGACAGTAAGTTTTACCAGTGTACCATGTGTACCAGTGTACCAGTGTACCATGTAAGGTTAGGTAGCTGGATGCACTGATGCTTGCGCACCTCATCGCGCCATGACGCCTCGCCTGCTGGCCCTGAGGCAGCACGCTGTGCCTCTCGCGCGCACACCTGTGCCTCCTGTGGCTCACACACACGCATGCAGGAGACAGACACACATGAGCCGACTCAGGTGCATATATGATACATGATGATGGTTCATCGTAACGATATCATGCACATGCAGGCATCGCTCAAGACACCAACACAGGGAAGGCAGCACTCGGCAGGGTATGAGCCTGCCTCCTGCTCCACAGCTGGTATGAAACATACATACATGGCATGGACATCCGTCTATGCTGCCACATGCACATCAGTCACTGTCACATCAGGCATCACACATGCCGCCTGTGATGAGCCAGGTGCCGGCCCCTGGCCCCCAGAGGCATGTACAGAGATGACACATGCCAGACCCACCTTGCCCCCATGCCCCCATGCCTACTGCACCCAAACACATGGCATTCATGCGGTGCACTTGAGAGCGCACTCATGTACTGCCCCCGGTCTGCACCAAGCATTGCATGTTTGATCTCTCCTGTATATTGTCCAGCCACCAATACTACGCCGCCTCTATGAGGCGTGTGTGGCTGAGCATGCTTGGCGTACCAAGCCACACACGCCTTGCAGAGGCGCCGTTTGGAGATTGAAACTTCTTGTACTGTGCTTGTGTGCTGCTGTACTGTACCACGCTCATGAACTGCTCTCATGCGGTGCACTCATGCACTGAGGCTCACCGTGGCAGCTGCCACCGCCAGCCCCAGCTGCCCTTTGCTCTCTGCCTCTTCAGCCTGCTCGTACAAGGCAGACCACAGACCACAGCCATAGCAGTTCAGTACCATAGGTCCACAGCGCACAAGTTCCAAGCACAGTTCAGTCTTGTGGCATGAATGGCTGCATGTCCCAAATGCAAAGCTTGTGGCAAGCTGCCATCAAGTACAGCTGAGCAGCAGTACAGTTGCACATCACTACTAACAGTACAGCATGGTGTACTGCCCATGTGTGCTGTACCGCACCTGGGCCAGCCGCGTGCGCGCCTCATGCAGCATCTGGGAGGTGGCCAGGTAAGCTGCCAGACGGGGCACTGCTGCCGCAGCCCCTGCCGCGCCCCCCACACCCCCACCAGTCGCCGCAACGCCTGTTCCAGCACCCGGTGTGGTGGGGCTGCTGCCAACTGGAACAGCGCCTGCAGGGGCAGCGTCTGTGATCGTGCCGAGGGCGGACAGGCCAGCACCTGACAGTGCTGCACGCGCCTGGCTCATGAGCTGGGCGCAGCCTGCGGTAGGAAAGGCACGGCCACAGCCCAAGATGTTCGACAGAGAGAGGCGGACATCACATGTGATCATGTTCAATACCAAGCCAGGGTTCAGGGTGAAGCTTGAGGGTTCGGGGTGAAAGGTGCAGGGTTCAGCGTGGAAGGTGTAGGGTTCAGCATGGAAGGTGTAGGGTTCAAGGTGAAAGGTGTAGGCTGTAGGGTCCAGGGTTCCCCACTCACCTGCCTCCAGGCCCGCCAGTGTGGCAGGGGTGCACTGGCGTGTGCGTGCACGTGCTGTGGTCACTGCCTGAGCCTCACCCAGGCAGGCCAGGCTCAGTGCTGCAACCACCTCTGTGCGCAGCTCTGGCGCAGGAATGGGGCCCCTGCATCAGATGGCATGGCGCAGTGTTGGTGCATAGCAGCATATCATGTATGTGAGGGTTCAGCACTGCAGGGTTTAGGGTTTAAAGTGTTGGGCTTCAGAGTGTTGGTTGAGCATGTTGACGCTGGCGAGGCCGTACATGTGCGTTAGTTAATATGCGCGCCTTGCATCATCCTTCAATTGTTTAGGGTCGTGGATCAGGGTTTAGGGTTCAAGGTTGGGCGCGTACCGCAAGTGTTCTGTGCACTACATGCCGATGGTGTTTTTGTGGAGGTAAGGGACTCTGCAGCTGAAGCTGGAGCACCCCTTCAGGCAAGAGCAAGCTGTCAGCATCCCCTTGCCAACACGCACCTTTTGTGCCACTGGGTGGCCATGGCTGCCAGGGGCAGCACACGTGCCGCCAGGAAGTAAAATGCGCCCGCGGCTTGTCGCAGCAGCGTGACTGCCTCCGCAGCGTCACCACCGTAGGGCGCAGGGGGCGCGTCTGCAGTACAGGGTGCAGGACAGATGTACCGCTTGTGTACGGGAGAACATGTGATCGAATGGCAGGTGTCGTGTGAGCGGTACAGATGGCAGTTGCCATCGTGACTGCACCTCACACCATGGTGCTGCAGCCCACACTCTCACAGTTTTAGCACTCACCCTCAGTCATACCTTCCTCACTTGTCACAGGGCTGATGCCGTGTGACTCTCCCACGGGAGCGGTCACACCTGGTGGGCACAAGTGAGGCATGTTTGACCGGTCAAACGAAAGGGTGTACCGCCTGCAGTTGTACTGCTGCTGGGGTGCGAGGCACGGCAGTACTGGTTGCCTGGGCATACCTCCAGCGATGGTGCTGCTGGTGCTACCTGGTGCAGGCGCGGAGGAGGGTGCAGAATGGCCGGAGGAGTCTCTGGAGGCGATGGGTGGGCTGGTGGCAGCAGCGGACGCCAGGGACAGGCCCACATGGCGCAGCGCGGCAGCATACACCCAGCACCACTGCATGCATGTTACGTGGTGGGCGTGGCAAGCAACGCGGTGAGTTGAGGGGTGCTGAGGTGTCCTGAAGTGTTGCCCTCACAGGTCATGGTGAGGACAAGATAGATAAGCCAGGCCATGTACCCAGCAGCATCGAGGGCCCTATGTTGAGCCCAAGCACCACAGGGTCAACCACTGAAGCCGTGTTATGATGCATATAACGAACAGATGGCTTCACATGGGGAACACATGCAGCACACACTTCAAAAAACATATCTACATATGGGTCACAGCGTCACACACCATGGCCACCTCCTGCTGCAGCACCTCTGTCCTCCAAAATGTAGTTGCTGAGGCAGCATTGGTGCCAGCCGCAGTGACAGTGACAGCACTGGCAGCCATGGACATGAGGCCACCTGTGAGCAGCCACGCGTGCATGTGCCCTGTCAGGCTGTCACCCATGTGTTGAATCGCCCCATGTCTCCATGTCGCCCATGTCTCCATGTTGCCCAATTGCCATGTCGTCCATGCTGCCATGTGTCATGTGCTCATGTCTCATGTGTGCCCTCTCATGCACATGAGGATGCACCAGTGCATGCAGCATGCACATGCATGCATGTGTGTGCGCTGAGTTGTAGGCAAGTGATGGACACACGACAAGATGGTACTTAAGCAGCAGTCAAGAGTTCTCAGCGGCACATGTCACATCTTATGAACATAACGTAACACGACAGCGGCGTGTCACAGCTTCCAGCTGCTTGCCGGAGCCTGAACTCAGTTGCACTAGTCACACACGCCTCACCCAGCAAGCCGCGTGCAGGGCCCCCCAGGGCAGTAGTGGGTGAGGTCCACTCAGAGCACCAGCCGGGGACGTTCAGAGCACTCTGGGCGAAAGAGTAGAACATGCCGGCCAGGGTGGACAGCCTGCCATGGGAGTGGATAGGAAGAAGCTGTGGGTGGGATGTGCATGATGAGGCTTATCACACACGCAGGTGTGGGTGGGAGCAACGTGAAGGGGTGGGGAGGGGTTACAGCGGGGAACGTCTCAGGTGATGGAGATAAATCGCAGTTGCTGTTGGCTGGCATGCAGCAGGGGTGCAGAGCACATTAACCAGGAGACCAGAACACATTAACCGTCTCCCATGGAAGTTGAGGTGCCAAGGTGCAGGAGAGGAGGACAGCAGCTGATGTCATGACAGCAATCTTGTGACAACTCTTGCAGCAGCTGATGTCATGACAGCAATCTTTGTGACAACTCGCCTGTCAAGGTCTTCTGGTGAGACACCCGCATGTGCTGCGCCCACAAGCCAGCAGCCCACAGATGATCTCTGCAGTTGCAGTCATGCACCATCCCTGGCCATGCATCACAACTGCGTCTCATGGGCCTCATGTGCATGTGCATGTGCATGTGCATGTGACATGTGCATGTGCATGTGCATGTGCATGTGCATGTGGTGGATGCACCGATACATGCGCCCATGCATGGCATGTAGTACTAGTTACTAATACTAATACTGATAATTCACCATGTGCACCACATGTATCGCCTAATACACCACACATGTGGCAGCTGTTGTGTATTAGGCGATACACGTGGTGCATACATATGGTGAAGGCAGCACATGCTCCATGCGCTGCACAACATTGCATGCAGTAGTACCATGTGGCACCGTTCGTTCCTAAACCCCAAACCCTGAATCCTGCCCCAAACAACACTCAAATCACGCACCAGCGCTGTCAGCTTGGACAGTTCCACATCTGATGCCCAAGCGCCCCACTGCGCACGCACGCTCCGCCCGATTGCAGCTGCGTGCGTGGGCGCGTGGGTGTGCGCAAGTGTGTGTGTTTTGCGTACGCTCGCCGTGTGCAGCAGCAAACCTAATTCCAAGCAGCAGGAATAATCCTTCGGTCAATTCTTAGCATGGTCACATCACGGCCCCATGCACAAGGTGGCGGCAAGGGAAGCCAGGGGGCCACTGGTGAGGTGGTCATGGCCAGATCCCCCCGGTCCCTGCAGCCCCGGTCCCCCCGGTCCCTGCAGCCCCGGCCGGACAGGTGTGGTGCCACAGCTTGTTCGCTGCAGCATGGCGTCAACACCTTTTCATGCAAGCCAACGCTTCCCTTGCAGGGTGCATCTGCCCTGCATGGCTACAGCTCGCACACGCATGCACTGCTCACATCGCACATGCCGTCATGGCACAGCCCACATGGCAGCTGAGGTTGCTTGAGGCAGCAGCACTGCCACAAGCCCAAATGTTCTGCCAAACCCTACTTCCCGCCCCGGGCCTGCTGGCCCCGCCCCTGTGTTGCACAGTCTTAACTGTCTGCACAGCTCGGAACCTGAGTCAGTGTGCACACCCCCTCGGCCTGGCCCCACACAACATACAGCACAACCCTGTCCCCCAAGCGGCCCAACACAATACCAGCTGATGGATGCCCTCAAGTCTCATGTGTGCTGTGCACGGAACACCAGTGAACATCCCCTAGGTACTGTATCAGCTACTTTGAGGACAGGGCTCAGCCATACCCGCAGAGCATTCATGTCAGGGTACGCACTTGACAGGTCCAGGGGGCGAGTGGCCACACACGCCAGGGGGTCCCAGTAGCGAAGGGGCAAGTGGCAGCTGCCCCTGTCTTCTGCCTCCCCTTGCTGCAGCTGTGCGGGATGGCTGCTGTTGCCCCATCCACCCTCACCCCGCCTGCTACTTGAGGCCATATGCTAAAAGTCCACTTGAGTATGTTGTATGTACTAATGCGTACTGGGATCAGGATAGATACTGGTGCTGTGCTGTGAGCAGCACTTGGTGCCGATGGAGTGGTCGAGGAACACACGTGAAGTAGTGTCTTGAGGACACCAGCAACAGAGGCAGCTGGTGGTGCTGGCCTGAGGCTAAGGGTTTGGCTGTTCTTGAGTGAAAGCCGGCTGCTTTGCTCGCAGTGAGAAGCAGGCTTGAGAGAGGAAGGTGCGTTGACAATGCCCTGCTGACTCATGCTGTTACACCGGTGTGACCCCAGCCATGTTGTACTTTGTGCCGCCCTGGCATACCATGGACAAAGCGCATCCCAGAATAACATTTGCATGTGAAAAGAAATCGCAGACCTGACTATGCATGTGCTACAGATCTGCTTAGATTTGACCAAGCACAGCATGGGAACACAGCAGTGCACTACCACAGGGTTCCAGGTCTGCTGCATACTGAGAACACTCTTGCCCAAACCTGTGAGCTAGCTGCACGAGCCTGAAGGCAGCCTAGCACAACATGGGAAGCTTGCACGGAGAAAAAACCATGCAAAAGCTTTGAGGTGCGTGTAGTAGACAGGAACCAATATGCAAGACCCTCCTCAACACCTTCCTCCTGACTATGGGTGCCAGGCGGCATTGGGCAAATGCCACAGTGGTCTGTCCACACAGCAACGACTATCATTCGGCGCTGGCCGCACACAAGCTAGCCACACACTGCAATCATGGTTGCACTTGGCCCCACAGTGTCTCGTTGCTGCACTCGCATGTAACAGGCCACCGGTGTACATCTGTACCACCCTCACATTATGTCCAGCAGCACACACAATACAGGGCGCCCCACTCATGTGCAAGCACATATAGTCAAACCCATTCCCCGTGCTGCCTGTATACGCTACCAGCAGCACAGCCCACGCAGCGCCTGGCAGTGGCAGTAGCTTCAGCAGCACAATTCACACTACAAGCCCGGCACTACAGGCTGTACCAGCAGTACGGATCACACGGCGCCTGGCAGGTCCTTGATGCGCCGCAGGAACTCATCCGCGTCCTCTGGCAGCACATCCAGCCCCACGATCGTGAGCACAGCCGGCCCTTGTGGCTGCTGCTGCTGCTGCTGCTGGCCCACCGCGACGAGCGCGCCGGCCCCCGCGGCACCGTTTGCTGCTGCGCCATGCCCTGCTGCGCCTGCAGCTGCAGCGTGGGCGTGGCTGGGGCCCGCCCCACCCCCCACTGCACCCCCTACAGGGACCAGCTCCATGGGCCGCCCCATCTCATCCTCCTCATCCTCATCACTCAGGAGCGACACCACATCCCCCCCACCCCCACCCCCACGCCCAGCCCCACTAGGGCCTGCCCCAGCAGCATTGCTGGGCCCTGCCACACCACCCATCTGCACGTCACGCGCCCACACAGCACCAGCACCCGCAGCACCAGCACCCGCACCTGCAGCACCAGCATCCGCACCCGCACGCATGCCCATAGCTGCCCCAGCAGCAGTGGCAGGCCCAGGCCCTGCTGCCCCCAGGCCCACAGCCTCCGCCTCTGCCAGTGGGACCTCCACACGCACACACTGCGGGTGGGGAGCGGCACAGTAACATGCACACAGATATGTGAACCATCAGGCTTGGGTTTAGGGTTTAGGGTTTTAGGGCTTTGGGTTGAGTCAAAGAGTGCCAGCTGATTCACTGGGTGGATATGCCTGAATCAGGGACCGACATGCCGATGGCATACCACCAGATCTGAAGTTACCAAGGTCAAGGCGTTGGGGTGGGGCCGCAAGATACAACATGTGCCCTGGCGACTGCCCCAGACACATCAAAGCACTGCAGTGCAAGCCAGCCCACGCTAAGCAGAACCAGCCAAAGTCAACTGGCCGACTGACTAAACTAACAAGAATACAACCAACCACCCAACCAATCAACCCACCCACCCACCACCCACCCACCCACTCACCCACCAACCAACCACCCGACCAACGCGCACCAACCAGACCCAGCCAGCCCCACACCCCCACCTGCGGTGGCGGCTTCACGGCCTTCATGTTGCCCTCCCTGTCCTTGCGCCACACCAGGCCGTGCTGCGACGCTTTGACCACCGTGAACAGCGTTTGCAGCAGCGGGTTCACCGCGCCTGTGCCCACAGAACGGAACAGGGATGAGTGAAGTGCCGCCTCCAGAGGGGCACATGAGGGGCTCAGGAGTGACAGGGGCATGGGGAGGAGAGGGCTGAGGAAGGGAGAAGGACAAGAAACCAAAGGGACACAAGCGGCCGGAGAAGGCCACCACCTGCTGCTGTGTGCACCAGTACAATGCAGCTGCACCGAGGGGCTGCTCAGCTGCACAGCGCAGCACAGCACGGCACTGGACCTGTAACTGACAGGCACCATGCGCAGCTGGGCCGGTGCCTGCTGCGACTGGCCGCCCTACAACACCCCGCCCCATACCTGCCCCACCACACAAACTGCACCACACACCGCTCCACAGCACGTGTGCTGCACCACTGCACCACAGCACAACACACGACGCGCCCCACACCACAAAAGATTGCACATACACACACGCACCCACACCCCACATGCACATCCACATCCACACCCACACCCGCACCTGCGATGAGGTGCTTGACATCGGAGCGGCACCCAAACCCGCACCGCCCCTGTGTGGCCCGCGTCCTGCAGTTGGGGCCGTGCAGGCAGCTGCGCTCGGTCTGCGCGTACCAGAACTTCCAGTCGCGCTCCACCACCTTGAGCTCCTGCGGTACAAGCGGTACAGGTGGCCAGAAAGGTGCGTGCAGTACAGCAGGCAGTACAACTGTACAGGATGTGGGTGCAGCACGCAAAGCAGTACGATTAGAGCTGTGCCACAAAGCAATGCAGCTGTGATGCAGTCATGGTGGCACATGCGTGGAGTGGAGCAGGCGCACATGAGCCCATGCACACAGCGAGCCGCGCTGTACCTGACATGAGATCACCCATCCACACGAACAAAATCCACATAAAGCAACACCAGGAAGCACCGCCATTTAGGGTTTAGGGTTTAGGCACGTTCACCCAGGCAACACGAGCCACACTCTGCTGCGTTCAACATGTACTGCTGGGCTGCCAGCTGACGATCTCAATGATCTGCTGCGGGCTGCTAGCCCCACCTGCAACGTCTTGGCTGGCTTGTGTGACTTCTCCACGTCCACCCGCAGCCACTTCTCACCCCGCATGTTCCACGGCCGCTGCACACGGTACTGCTTCACCTCGTCCCGCGTCTGCGGTACAGTACCACAGTACATGACAACAGTACAGCAGCAGTACAGCATTGGTACAGTGCGGCAGTGAAGTACAGCGCCATGGTATGATATGCGCAGCACGGCAGCAGTGCTGCAGTAGTGCACTAAGACGGGGTGCACAGGCACTGCGTGATGCTGGTCCGCACTAAGCGGGGCGGTGCAATGAATGCACGCAAGCAGGCACGCTGGCTATTGTGATGGCGGGCAACAGAGCATGGCTCAGTTGCAGGACTGCAGTTGAGGGCTGTGCAACCTGAAATGATGCCACTGCAGATGGCAGACCTGCGCACGCAGCCATCCCTGTTGACTGCCACGCTTACAACAGCTGGACTGACATGGGGGCGCAACAGTCCGTTGTCAGCCACATAAAGTACAGCCCCAATGAACCCCTCACCCCAGACCCACAACCCACCTGCTTGGGCATGAGGGTGACTAGGATGGGCCAGTCATAGTCAAAGCCAGCGTGGTGCCTGCGCAAGTGAAAGGGAGGAAGCGGGCATGACACATGGGGGCGGTGCTGCTTCAAGGAATGGACCTGGACCCACTGCGTTAGAAGCGGTAAAGCACACCTCCAGTGTCCCCACCTGCGCACGCGTGGCACCCAGAAGTTCGTGTACGGGTCCTTTGGCTGCCCACCGCGCTGCTCCCGCTCCACCGTCTCCTGTACAGCAACGTGCATGTTCCAGTAGTAAAGCCATGTGCATGTTGCAGTTCCGCCCACAAGCGTTCCAGTTCCACACAGAAATGTTCCAGTTCCACACAGACATGTGTGCAGTTCCACACAGGCACGTTCCAGTTCCGCACACACATGTGCGCAGTTCCACACAGACATGTGCGTGTCAGACAGGAATGTGTGCATCATACACAAACGTCTGGACGTCTGAATGTTCCCTGGACGTGCACAGTTCACGAATGCGGGCGGCGCCTGCATGTGAACCGTTCTGGCCGGGGGGTGTGGCACCCACCTTGAGTGTCTCCACTGCCTCATCCCATGTCATGCCCCGGTCGACAGCCAGCTTCACGTGCTTGGCCTCAGCACCTGCACCACAACAGCCATCCCACATTGCTCTTGTCATCTTGCCACCCCGCATCGCTCTTGTCTTGCCGCCCCATGCTGTAGAAATCTACACCTCTTGACCCTCGCTGTGTGCACATGCGCAATCCACATGGGGGTGATGCCCCCGAAGCAAGGCACCCAGCATTTGCAGTGGGACAAGAGAGGACACCCTAACTCCTCGTCACGTGGAGCAAGCTGGGCAAGATACTGTGCGATTGTGCGTGCAGATGGGGTATATGAGGTATAACCCATACCTTTCAGGTCATTCCACCAGCATGAACTCACCCAGTACGTGTCATTCAACCAACTTCAATCAAGCAACGGGCTCCAGTTTCAGAGATGGCAATGCGACAGCATGCACGCACACCTGACAGGGGGTCGCGGTAAATGATGCGCTGGGACAGCAGCTTAGCGCGGCCCACCACACCCTGGATGCCTGCGTCGTACGTGCCCTCCGCCTGTCAGACAGACAGACAGACAGGCACAGGCAGATAGACAGTCAGACGGACATCCAAACAACGTACGGACGCACCTACAGATGGAAGGAAGGGACCTTTCGGCCTTCTGTTCCCAGCCGCCCAGGCGACGACCATGGAAGAGCACAACACAGCACCAAAGCACATCACAAACCCTGAACCCCACACCAGTGGCAGCAGCACCGCGTGCAGCTGAGCAGAGCAGGGGTAAAGGACAAAGAAGCCAGGAAAAACACACACGGACCTTGGCGTTGTCCACCAATCGGTCCATGATGGAGATGAAGTAGTCAAACAGCAGTCGCTGGTCCTCAATGGCCAGTCCCAGCAGGCGATTCAGGAACAGCTGCGGCAGCGGGCGTACGGCATGGCGCACAGTGCGTGAAACAGTTAGAGGTCAAAGTAGAAGGACTGTACAGTCCAGGGCTCGAGTAGGTGCCCCAGGCAGTTGCAGCAATCTTGTGAAAATAATGGCATCGGTGCTGAGGACGTGCCAGTGTGCTTGCATGTGTGATGGTCACGTGGTGGTACAGGAGCATGAGAGCGGCAGGAAGGACATGTAAACATCCAACAACAGAGGCGTAGAAGAAAGCAACGAACAAACGAACAAACAAACAAACAAACAAACAAACAAACAAACAAACAAACAAACAAACACACAACAAACAAGCCAGCAAGCCAGCAAGCAAACAAACAGCATGACCCACATGGTGGTGATTCAGCCGGTGCACGCTTGTGCAAAGGGGCTTAACCACAGCCATGTGGGTGTGCGAAAGCACCACACTACAACACGATTATCACAAGCACATCGCTGCATCCGCGCATGCTTCCAACGCAACAAGTGTCATGAACCTCACCCGGCCCTCCTTACCTCCACATCTGTTTGCTTCACGCCCTTCTTGTGGCCCTTGCCCTGGGCACTGAGGAGCAAAGCACAGCAGTGCAGAGCACAGCAAGATGTGGCCACAAGTGTGCCATGCAGCTGGCGTACTCATGCAGTGCAGCACCCACACCCGAGGTACTGGATCCACGGAATCTGCCAGACAGCACAGCACAGCACAGCTCAGCACTGCACAGCACAGCACAGCAAGTGGTTCACACAAATTCCAGAGAATTCCAAGCGGAGACTTTCTCCGCATGGCCGGCGTGCTCACGCTTGTGCACATCCGTGCACCCCAGCACTCACTCATCCGATGCCGCCTTGGTGCACCCCACTGCTTCCAGCGCGCGCTGCATGCGGTCGAAGAACACGATGCGCCGTGCCTCCTCCAGCTCACCCTCCGTGTACTGCAAAGCACAGCACCATCAACCAGATAAGAGATAGTATAATGCAGAAACAGAATAAGAAGGGAACATGATCGCGATGAGAAGGGAACAGGAACTGGGGCTGTGAGCAGGACCAGCGCACTGCAGAGGAACCAAACAAACAGCAAGGATGTGGGGAAGGGAGCAGGATGCGGATCTAGCCACAGCTGGGACAAAGAGCAAAGGGTTGCAGGAGAGCAAGAGCCAAGGACGGCAGCAAGGGAGCGCACAAGCAAGCAATGCAGCGACCACGCACCCGATGCGCCTGTGCCCCACGCACAGGTTGCCCACCAGCTAGCAGTGGACCAGCTTGCACACCGATGCCGCCGTTGTTGGGCCGCATGCCTTGCTGCTGAAGAACGGGCAAGTGGCAGGTGCCATGACAGTTGTGTATGGGGTGTGAGATCCAACAGGTCACTCATATGGCCTGCCCACCCTTCTTCGCACCCCCTGCAATGCACTCCTTCTCGGCAACATTCCAACCAACGACCATGGCCGCCATGACCCACACCATCCCAGCCACCTACCCATCTGCCTGCATGCAGCTGCCCAACTCCCTACCTGAACAAAAATAACCAGCTCACTGCAGTGACCATGTCCACAACCATAAAGCCCCAACCAACCAACCAGCCCAACCAACCAACCAGCCCAACCAACCAGCCAACAAACCAACAAACCAATCAGTCAACCGTTTAAAACCGCAGCACACCCCACCTGCAGGTTCAGCAGCTCCTGCCTCAGCTCTGAGAAGGGGAAGTTGTGGCCACACACGGCTTGGGAGGCCAGGCCCCGAGCGGTCTGCTCATCTGCAGGTGGCAGCCGGGGCAGCCGCACGCCTTCCAGCAGCTTCTGGGTCTTGAGCACCGTGGTGTACACAGCCTTGACAGAGGCCTTGCCGTACCTGTGATGTGTGCGCGAGTGCAGGTGCGTGGCGTTCAGCAAAAGAGACATTCTGAGGGTGCGGGCGTGTGAGGTGCATTGAGGGCGAGTCTGGTGTAGGGGCCTGGCGCGTGTGCGGAGCGTGATGCTGTGTTGGGGTGTGGCGCATGTGTGTAGCTGCTGGCGCGTGATACTGTGTTGGCATATTGTTGCTGGCGTGGTGTGAGGAGGCGTGATGTATGTGGGGGTGATGTGAGCGCGGACATCTTGCGAGAAGCAGCAGGGCAGGATGAAATTGCAGCAGGGCAGGTAGGGCCCAGTGTGGCCGTCCCTCCAGTGCAATTTATGAACCGCACGGCACACAGAACAAGGGCTGCTGCAGCGCTGCGCAGCTGGGAGGTATGAGCCTCGCGTGTGCAACTCCGTACTCAAAACTGAACACCTGAACACTCATCACCACACATGCTTGCTGGCGGCGTGGGGAGCTCATGATACTTTATAACATGGCGTTTCACAGATGTTTCTGAATGTCGGAGCGTGACAGTCATGATGCTGAGGTTATGAAATATGGAAAACACCGCACGCAGCACGCACTTGTTGGCCACGTCGAACGACCGCAGGGAGTGTGCCGCACCGCTGCCCGCACGCCGATCACCATGCAGCAGCGCGCCCAGCGACTGCAGCCGCTTGGCCACCGCGCCCGCGAACCGGTACTCGCCCCCACAATCGGTCACCAGCAGCTTGTACACGGGGGCAGTGACCTGGTTCGCGCGGTGTGAGCGCCCAAACTGCTGGATCGCCTTGTCGGCGGACCAGGGCAACTCCAGCGTGATGTGGCAGCGCCGCAGCTGGTTCAGCTCACGCCTGTCCGCCTGCGTCCCAGCAGGTTGTATGCAATGTTCTTCAAATTTAGGATTTAGACTTGCAAGGGTTAGGCTTCGGGGTGTATGTTGTTGGAGTTGTGTCCCAGGGGCTTGGTTGTACCTTTCATTTGGTTTCGTAAGGTTTGGGTAGGGTGGTAAGGGTTAGGTTTAGGGGTGTCGGCTGATGTGGTTGTTCTGAGTTGGGTAAGGGCACAAAGGGTGGGGGCCGGGCGGGCATAGCAGCAGTGTGGAGCTTGATTTGAACGCATGTCTGCACACGCACATAGCACATGCTTTGACGTTTGGTCGATCACGCATGACCGCAGGCAGCAGCGTACCTGCAGGCTGATGCCCGTGGACGCAGCATCTGAGATGATGGCGACCAGCTTGTGGCCATCCATGAACGCACGCTGCGGCAGGCAACACGCAGACAACACCCGCAGGCACAGTCACGAGTGAGCCTTAGTGATGAGTGAGGCACAAGGTGTTCTTAGCCACGGCACACATCCAGTGGTACCCAATCCACACCGAATGCACACCACCCAACGTACACCATCCAATGTAAACCCAGTGTACACCCTCCAACATAAATTCCATGCACACCAACCAATGTACACCCAATGTACATCCACTGGTACCCTTAGTGACATGCACCCCTTACCACCGCATCTATACCTTCAAGATATATCAATCCCAGCTGTTCAGTACAGACCCCACACAACCCTATCCATGTTCATTCAAGCGTGCAGGCAGCACATACTCCTGTCCGCGGTGAACAACCAGCCCGCACCTTCTCCGCCATGTTCACGTTCTTGCGCGCCACATCCTTGTTGCGTGCCTCATACTTGAACGTGTCATCCTCTGTCTGCACCAGCCCACCCTTGCGCCCGGTCAGCTCCGCCACACGGTCACGCCCGCCCAGCATCTGCGGTACAGCCACACACATGATGTACCCCCGTACAGCATGTAACGCCAGACAGATGTAGCGCCGCACATGAGCACACACCGCATCAGCACACACGAGCGCCCGCGATACAGACCACACGAGTGTGCTGCCCGTACATCAAATGTGCCGCTCGGACACTTGATGAGTGTGCTGCCTGGCTGTGTGTACTGCCCATGTGTGTTCATGTGTACTGCTCGCACACCGTACTGCCTGCACAGAGCACACCCACGCTGTGCTGCACCACCCCCACACGTACACACTACACCGCCTGCACAACCACAAATGTACTCACTACCTGCCTTGACCTACCCACTGTACTGCCTGCCTCGGCCACATGCTGTACTGCCTGCCTCGGCCACATGCTGTACTGCCCCACCCACCCACCTGGATGAGGTCATCCAGTGGGTTAGCCGGCAGCTCTAACATGTCCACTAGCTGCAGCAGCAGCTTGCGGATGCGCACCAACGGCTGGATCACCTGCGCATGGGAAACACAGTGCAGGGTGCACGGGCGGGAGCGTGTTGGTTTGGGTCGGTAGGTAGAGGAAGGAAGTGCTTGGGTCAGGCCCTTTTGGGTTCAATTCTGAGGCTCAGCACTTTCTGCTGGCAGTGCTGCACTTGCAGGACCACCAGTGCTGTACTTGCAGCCAGTTGTACTTGCAGCCAGCTGTACTTGCAGCTGTACTGCAGGACAGCCCTGGTATCACTGTACTACACTGCATCCAAACAACGTGGGCTGTGCCCCGCCACTCCCTGATCCGCTGCAACCGGTGTGCAGCACCGCGGCTGCGGCTAATGACAGCGCAGAACGTCCCCTGGGATGGGCCCCTTCCCCCAAAACAAAGGGAACACGGAACTCAGAAAAAGAGACACTAAACAGAAGAAATGCAGGTAACCTCACCTCCCAGTCCACATCGTTGTTGTCAGGGCCGCGCCGGTTGAACACATCCTCCTCGTCCTCCTCCTCCGCCTGGCTCCCCTCCTCATCCTCATTCTCACTGTCCAGGGGGTGTCCTCGTGGCCGGCTGCCCGCGCCCACCCCGCTTCGCGTCCTGGTTCGCTTTGCTGGGGCCGGCCCGCGCTTGCGCCCCCTCCTGCTTCACCGCCACATTGCGGTTCACTCCCTGAAGCTGGGCCGGGGCCTGGCCCGCGCCACTGGGCCCTGCGCCCCCACCACTGCCACTGCCCTGCCTGTGCAGGTTGAGAGGCCGGCGCGCAGCTGCGCCTGCCGCCTGCCCCCCTGCCGCCTGCAGCCGCTTCTTCAGGTCCCGCAGCTCAGCCTCCAGCTTGGTCACAGCGGCCTGCTCCTCACGCACCTGCGCAGGAGGGAATGGTGCTTGCAGAGAGTGACGACAGTGTGACAACAACGTGACAGAAAGGTTGTGTGGGTCAAAACCCCACCCACGGCACACCCAACACCACCTTTACTATGTGTATGAGCACCTATAATGGTATGAGCACCTATAATGCTATGAGCACCTATAATGGTATGAGTATGAGTATGAGTGTGTATGAGCACCTATAATGGTGCTTTGGCGTGGTGGTGGTGGTTGTGGTGGTGGTCACATGAACTAGTTCACAGGCTAAAGATGGCGACGTGTGGTGCAAGAGTCGCACAGCCTGATGCCACTAGTGTGCTGGCCATGTATGTGTTATGTGTGGCCGCCCTAGCACAGGATGCACCGGCAGGAGTTGGTGCAGTTGGGCAGAGTTCTCAGACGATGGGAAGCTCAAGTGTGTGGCAGTGGCAGCCCATCTAATGGGCGCGCACACTGCAGTGCATTGGCTCAGAGGCCGTGCATGCCTCACCTGCGCCTGCAGCTTGAACCTCTCCTGCACGTCCTCCATGCTAAGGCTGGCACTCATGAAGCCATTGCCATAGGCAGCACCTGGTGCAGCGCTCAGGCCACGTTCCTGCTTCACAGAGACTCCGTCAGGCACTCCGTTGGAGAATGGAGCCGCACTGTACGGGTTGCTCGCCAGCACACCACGCTCCTGCTTCACTGCCGTGTAGCCACCCCCCCCATGCGCCCCCATGAACGCAGCTGCTGGGCCGTAGCCGTTGGCTGCTGGAGCACCGGCCCCAGCCACTGCCCCCGCCTGCCGCTCCTGCTTGACGTACTGCCCGTTGTGCTGCCCCCCGTACCGCTGCAGTGAGGAGGGCAGGACATGCGAGCTGGCCGCTCCGGCTTGCACGCCAGCCACGGGCGCAGGCGCACCCACGCCGCGCGGCCCCTCCACAGGCTGGTGTGGCTGCAGCCCATGGGGCTGCCTCAACTGGCTCGCCCCCAGCTGCTGACTCTGGCCCTGATGGCCCTGATGGCCCCGAGCCCGCAAAGCAGCTTGCCATGCCGCCTCATCCTCCTCATCTGAGGTCAGGATTTCAATCACGTCGGGCTCCGCTTTGGCAGGCTGCGCCGCGGCAGGCTGGCTGAGGCCAGCAGGGCCCGGAACAGGTGCTGGTGCTGGTGCAGAGGCTGGCGCTGGCCCTTGCTGGGCTGACCCCATGCTCCCATGATGCATCTTGCTGCTTGAGGTGGGGCCCCCTGCAGGGGCCCCGCCCCCCGGCTGTGCACCCACCCGAGCCAGGCCTAAGCTCTGCCGCTTGGCCGCCCTCAGGCTCGCTTGCTCTGCATCCTCCTCATCCAGGAAGCTCATAAAGCTGCGCTTGCCTGCGGCCCGGGAGCCTGGCTGCTGGCTGGTTGGCTCAGTGCCGTTGGCAGTGCCATTTTGCAAGCTGCTGCCATAAGGGGAGGGCTGCAGGGTGCGGTTGACACCAGGTGCAGGTGCAGCACTTGCTGGCCTTGGGGGGACGTATGGTTGCGCGTCCTCCTCATCACTCTCAAGCACAATCACGATTGGTTCTGACTGCGGGCGGGGCTGCGGCTGCTGCAGGGGGGCCGGCGGCTGCGCAGGACGGGCGTACTGCCCATTGGGGCCGGGGCCTGCGTGTGAAGGCATCATGGGCCGCAGGGGCTGCTGCTGCTGTGGTTGTGGCTGTGGCTGTTGCTGGCGCAGCCCGTCGCCCGTCCCCAGTCGGGACAGCGCGCGCTCCGTGAGCATCAGCTTGCCCTGTGCCTCTGCCTGTGGGCACACACCAAGCAGGACCACGCGCATATGCAGCATATGTTAGCCAGACAGTGTCAGGCATGCATCCATGCAGTGTCAGCCACACGCATCAGCCATGCAGTGTCATGCAAGCCGCTGAGGATATCGAATGGCAATCTTGAGGCATGGACTGTGTGCAGATATTCCCTGCATTCCCTGTGAAACCAACAGGTGGCTGTAGTATGATCCGAAGTGGGATCCGAAGTGGGATCCGAAACTGACGTCTTCAGGTGACTGTTAAATGGGATCTGAATGAACGGCCCAGCCCAGCCCAAGCCTCCACCAGAAGCTAACCACCACCAACCCACCCACCAGTGCAAACTCTGCCTGGCGTACTGCCTCCACCAGGCTGTCCCGTACTGCCTGGGCCGCGGCATCTGGGTCGGCACCATCCTCCCGTGCAATGGCCACAGCCAGCTCAACCTCATCCACCTCATCCGCCAAGTTGATCATGTTGCCGGTGCGGATCGCGTGCTGGCGGCGCTCCTGGTCAGGTGCGGGTTTGTGCCGGGGGGCGCGCGTTGTGTGAAGGGGTTCAACATGTGCAGTCGTATGGCCAGCCATGAACGCTTCGGGGTTTGGGTAAGTGGACGTCGCAGGTTGCTATGATGCAGCTCCAGCATGCAGTGCGATCCCAAAAATCAACAACAAAGTATTGTTGTTAAGGGGCATCGGTTCTCCTTGCATCAAATGCAACACTGCAAACGACCACTTGCGGCATCCCAAGTCCAACAGGGCCGCAGAAGCTCCCTTGTGCCAATGCTAGCTGTGACCAGTGCAACAGTTGCCACCACACGCTGAACATCGTTAATACCGTACAACAGATGCAACACCGTGAGCATGAGCATGACCCACAGAATCTCTGTGCTGCTGCACATTCTCAACCCAGGGCCATGCCACTGTAGTTATAACCTGTGGGCCGCACCTCCAACACTTCATCCAGCGTCTTCTCCGCCGCAATCTCCACGTCATCGCCATCGTCCTCCATAGCTGCAGGCTCAGCCTCACCACCAGCAGGCCCTCCCCGCAGCTGGGCCATGGCCTGGGCCTCTGCCGCCTCCTCCTCCCGCGCTTGAGCCTCAGCCGGCCTGAGCTGCCTCCACGCCTGCAGCACCTGGAGCACTTGCATGTACAGCCTGCGCGGCAGTGGCAGCGGTAGTACCAGCCAGGCTTGAAGGCGAGCAGCACACAACAGCTGCGACAGAATGGCGTCATCATCACTACAGGCTACAGCCCCTCCTACAGCATGCCGCAGAGGCTTGCTTGGGCCATTCCATTGGCTCCAAAGTTCTGGCCATGGCACGTTCGGCGAAGGGTTGCATGCGCCTTTCATTCCTACAGCGACTCACTGAGGCCGTACAGTCGAGACAGCTGTACAAGCCCTCAGTACCATGTCCCACAGATGCCCACAACCTACTGCTCTGCATCTGCCTCGCACCTGTTGAGCCGCTGCTCCTCCCCAGGGGGCAAGGGAGATGACGCGCGTGTGGGAAAGAAGTTGCGGATGAACTGGCGCAGGATCATCTGGGGGGCCGACAGCAGCTCATCAAACTCCTCCCCCATCTCCTTCACTGCGGCATCCATGGCCGCCTCACCCGTGCACTGCAGCCCAATGACAACACACATGTCCTGCGCCAGCGCCTCTTGGGCCAGCTCAGCACAGCGCCGCACCTGGGGAGTAAAAGGAGTGAGAGGAGTGTAGGAGATAAGCAAGAGTGAGAAGAGTGTAGGGAGAGTGAGGGGGGGTGAGGGCCCGTGGGGTGAGGGTGGGTTCGGATGGGGTGGACGGCCACGGGTAAGCTGACATCTGTTCAAAACAAAATGCATACAGCTCAAGATTTACAGATACAAACTGGCGTGGATCGTGTTGTGCATGGGTACACAAGCTGGCAGGAAGCAATTGCACCTGACAAGCAGGCAGGGGCAGTGCCTTGTAAGCGCAAAAGCACATGTCCACAGTGCCCCGCGCCCCACCTTGCATGCCATGAGCATCAGCCGAAAGAACCGCTGATTGCCGCCCCACAGCTGCGCTGCACGGCTCTTGGACCTCTCAAGCATTTTCAGGTCTTCCAAGTGCTCGCAGATGGCTCGCAGCAGCTGCCAGAAGGAGGCCGCGCGGTCATACATGACCCTGAGGGCAGGTCGGGCGTTGAGTGGCAGAATCATGTGGAACCATTCAACATGCACATGCGTGTGGACAATTCCGTACTGCAGTGATGTAGCAGTACGAACATACAGCAGCATGATTATGATGGGTGCGTTGCGCGGGCTCCATTGCTGCAAAGGTTGATCACAGGCAGCTGTGTTGCACCCACACGTGCACAAGCAGCGCGAGCAATCACAACTGAACAAATACTGCGCCCACCACAGCTGCCTGCCTACCTGAATGCGCGCGTCATGGGCGACTTGACCACCTCAAACTCAGCCTTGGCGTAGCTCAGTGTGCGCGACAGGTAGATCCCTGGCAACCCAGTACAGTCACCACCAGTGTGCCATCAACTATCTCATACAGACAAACATTGGCCCATGTATGACGATAACAAAAACCCAACAATGGCCTACTGCACTGCAGCATGTGGTGCAGGGTTGGCAGGGTTTGGAAGGGCCTACAGACCGAGCAAACCTAACCCACCCACCATGCACCAGACCACCAACAGGGCAGCAAAAGCATGCTAAATGATCTGGCCTGCGTTGAGAGGCCGTGCACAGAGCCGCAGATGCTGTGCACAGAGCCGCAGAGAGTGTGGTTAATGTTGGACAATCTGGTTCATCTAGGCGCACCCACTCACCATTAGCCTTGAGGCCCATGCAGAACAGCTCCAAGGCACCCAGGCCAGCAGTGTTGAGGCTGTTGATGAGCTCCTCCATGCTGTTGTACCCATTCACACCCAGCCGCACCATGTACGCCTGGATATGAGCCAAAACACACATCACACAGGCGCGTAGGTATCAGACATTGCACGTCGGAGAATGAAACATTCATGATCACATTGAGTTGGCAGCGTCCAAGCCAATAACTCCGTGCCCACAGCACCACAGCAAATGAGCCATACAAGTGGTGGCGCAAGGAACGGACTCCACGGCAAGCAACGCACTGCATGCAAGTACATGGCGAGCTCACCATGTTCATGGGCTCACTGGCACCAGTGGCTGAGCTGTACAGCACGCGTGCGTTGGGCAGCGCAAGCTGCAGCGCCTCAATCGCCATGCCTGGAGTAAGTGGAGCAGGTGGTGAAGGATACGTAAGGGCGAGCAACAGTGCGACAGCCATGCTGCAAGTGTACGTGTGATCCCCCTTAACACAGCTACAGCAACACAGCTATGTGGCCGTGCGCATTGGCATCTTCCGGCAGCAAGTGGTTCAACCCCCGTCCTGCAATCAGGGCAGGCCGCTGCAACCAACACACCACACCACACCTGTCTGTGTGGGCTGGGTGCTTCCTGCCTCGGGCAGCAGGTTCTTGGCCTTGTGGCACTCATCCAGAATGATCATGGCACCTTCCGCATTATCTCTTCCCCGCAGCCAATCCACCACCTGCACGCACAGCACCACACATGGCAGCACACAGCAGCACTGCATCAGCCCGCGTTACAGGTCAGCCATAAGGGGATGATAAGGCGCCACGTCCCTTGAACCCAAACCTGGCATGGCCCTTGCACCCATGACAGCTGTTGCAGCACAGCAGTGCCACCAGATCAGGTTCAAGCGAGAGGGTTAGGCAGCAGTAGAACATGACGTTTGGATGATGCTGTGTGGTGTGTCCGTTGGGTGCAACCAGAACAAACGGGAGGAGCCTCGCCAACGATGCAGACAGGCAGCACGTACGCACATATGCGCAGCAAGACAGCATTCTACGCCGCACCTGCCGCAGGCGTGTGCCTGGCGGGTAGAACCGCAGCACATCCTCCGAATGCAGCCCCGTGGGTTGTCCAAGGTCGGAGGAGGCACCCGCATCCAACGCCTTCTTGCGCCCGCGCTTGGGCCCGCCCTTCTTCTTCGCGCCACCAAACCCAAACGCAGCACCCGCGCCGTTCGCGTCGTCGTTGCCCTCGCCTGGCTCCTCGTCATCTAGCTTGGCCAGGCTGCAGGCGCGTGCCATGGGTCACAAGCTGTTGTGAGCTCCCCACCCCACCCTCACGCCGATGGCAAATCTTGCACCATCCTGAACAGCTCATGCAGCCTCATGCTCTTGCAGGCAACCATCGTGCGCCCATGCTTCTACATGACGAAGTACGATCCAGTTGCCAGGATATGGTTCAGGATGTTGAGAGGTTGGGGCTCAGGGTATCGGATCTTGGAGAGGGCCAGCAGGGGCACATCCCTGAGACGCACCGCTGTGCCAGCCGCGCCCGCCATGCAGCCATGTCCTTCTTATCCTGTGCGCTCAGCTTCCCCTCGCGCGAGCGGCTGGTCAGCAGCGAGTAGGTCAGGAACACCACGCCCTGCGACAGGTGGTTTGAGATGGGGCCCTGAGGCAGCGTGCTGTTGTCTCTTGGGTACACCTCGATGTGGTCTGCGTGGCAGCAGGAGCACTTGATCATGGACCCAAACACCAACTCCTATGCCAGGCACACTTTGTGCCTTAACACAGGTTGTACCAGATGTCACAGGTTGCCACAGGTTGTACCAGTGCCACTCAACTAAGCTTGCTGGTATGCCAGCACATGGCAGGGTGCCGCCCACATGTATGCTGAATGCATCGCTGACGCCGCAGGGATTACGTGAGGCAAGGGCTGTATCACTGTATAAGTGCTAGTGTACGCAATAGTGTTGCCAGTGTTGTCACCAGCATATTTTGGCACTCCATGCAGCTTTGTGTGTTGGCGCCAGCACTCACTGCTGCGGATGTCGTTGAGGTCGCGGCGCGCGTCGTGGCGCAGATCATTGGAGACCGACATCCACAGGATGCGCCGCACCCCACGCCGCCACTGCTCCGTGATGACGGCCGCGATCTGGCGGCCCTTGCCCACGCCTGCGCCGTCCCCCAGGCAGAAGCCCGCACGCGCCCCTGGCGCGCCGTCCGGGCCCACAGGCAGCCGCATGCCGAAGCGCATGGATGAGTAGACCACCGTCTCCAGCTGCGCGTCGCTGATCAGGCCTGCGTTGACAATGTCCTCCAGCATGTGTAGCTTCTGGTGCCGGCCAGGAGGTGGCCGTGGCTCAGGTGCCTGGATGGAGGCCAGCGAGGCTGACTCCACAATCGGGTCTGGGTGTGGCTTGCCATCTGTGAGCCGGCTTGGCTGCGCAACACGCAGCAATCCATGCGCATGGGACGTTGAGAATGGAGCCAGTTGCAGACCTCATAGATGCAGAGCACTTGGCGTGCATGGGGGGCACAACATGGACATTGGACAGTGTGAAGCTGGACATTGGACAATGTGAACACAGGCCAGGGCATGCAGGTCACAAAGGTTCTGAGGCTGTGTGTTAAGGACAACCGAGGCTCACCCTGTACTGCTGGTATATGTCAACCTTCTCCTCCAGCTCATCCTCATCCACTGCCTGTATTGCAAATTTGCCATGCAATGCAACGCATGGCTGGTTGACCTGGACACCCATGCAGCATGTACCCGCCCATGCATAGAGGTCTGCTTGATGCGCATAACTGGCGCGCCCAGCACTCTGGCTGTGGTCCTGTGGCAGTCGCGCAGCATGTGCTGCGCAGTGCCACTGTTTGACCACAGCGTGCACAGCATGCCACACAGCAGCGTGCGCCAGCATGGTGTAAAGTGCACCATCCTGTGCCATAGGCGTGCCAGCACACAACTTAGGCCTGCACAGCCCCATGCCTCCAGCTTCCAAGGCCTCACCACACAGCATGCTCACAGCACATGCATCATGGGCGCTGTACACCCATGCAACTGAGCGTACGTCACGCGCACCACCCCATGTCCCTCACCAGCGCAGCAGGGTTCTCCTCCTCATCAGCAGCTGGTGCAGCAGGAGGCCGCTGCCGCGCTGGCCCTGCACCTGGTGCAGCTGGTGCTGCGCCAGGTACTTCTCGAGCAGGGATCCGCCCATGGCGGAGCAACTCCATTTCCTTCTCAAGCTTCTGCTGCTTCCCCTTGTACTTCAGGACCTTGTGGTTCGCCTCGTGCCACTTTTGAAATAATGCATTATACTCGGCACCTGAAGCCTGTGCGAGCGAGCGAGACAGGGCTGCAACCATTTGCTTGTAGCCATCCAGCTTCGCCCTGACTCGGCCCAGCTCGTGCACGGCCAGCTGCAACATGGCCGCTGCAGACGCTGCAGCCATCTTATAAGTTTGCTATTTGTCACACGCAGCCACGTTCAGTTTCGGAGAACTCATTTGATGCAGCATGAATTCGCACAAATGGGACCACGCCGCTGAAGCGACGACTTCAATGCAATAACATAATGAACACGTGCTTACACAAACATGTCACTGTGGAGGTCTAGGGTTTAGCCCCTGGTCAACGCTTTTGAATGTTTGTTACATATCAGCATTTGGATCTGTTACGAAAGCTGAAAGGCAGCTGCATACCTTGGTAAAGATGCATGTTGACCAACAGCACCAGAAGCATCGGAATTTGTTCATGGGCCTCACGTGCCCAGACCGCTGCACACCACCTGACTCACTCAGCACAAGCCCCTCATAATCTGCGTCCAGTAGCATTGAATCAACCTGCATGCTGCACACCCTGCTTCGCGACCCCCGCACTGAACCCTTGCTGCAAGCGTGTTTCCCCGCAGCCTGCGTCACCGCTTGTGACCGCCCTGTGGCCAGCTGCCGCCTTGGTTGGGCATCTGGGGACGCGGCGGTGGCATGCTCCCATATTGGCGCGGAGGGCCCTGGCCAGGCCCAGGCGGCCCACCATGGAACGGCGGTGGTGGGTGGCCCCCGTACCCCGCAGCAGGCGGCCCTCCTGGCCCCCCATAGCCCCCATGCCCTGGTGCACCCCCATAAGGCGCACGCCCCGGGGGTGGCCCACCCGCTGCAGGAGCCGGCGGCCGGTTGTGCATAGGTATTGGCATTTGTTGACCCCCACCCCCATACCCTCTGCTGGGCGCGCCCGCAGGCGCGGGTGCCGCGTGCCGTGGCCGCTTGTCCAGCGGGCCCCCTGGTGGCCCACCTTGGTACCCCCCAGGCCCTCCAGGACCCCCAGGGCCACGGTAGCCACCCATGCCCCCCTGCTGGGGCGCACCCCCATGGCCTCCATGTGCACCTGCCGCCTCCCGCTCCTCATGCCTGCATGTGTGTATGCATGCATACAATGCATAAGCACAGCACGCTACTGGCTTGATACGTACGGGACCACACACAGTGCTGCACGCATGCGAGTGCAATCTCCCCACGCATCAGCGCATGGCCGAGGGAACACACATCAACTTCACCGAGGCAGCAACACACAGGTGCAAGTCGCATGCATGGTAGCACACACCACAGCAACAGCATACAAAACACAGCATGAGCATCCAGTGGGTTTCAGCTGCGGCATACACACCTTCGCCGCTTCATCGTGTACTCATGTGATGACCCAGCAGTGGGCAGGTCCTTGGGGTCTGCAGGTGGTGGGCTGTTGTTCCAGAACCAGGGGTCCTGTACACCCACAGCAGCAACAGACCAAACAAAACTGACATCAACCATCTGTGCGCCTTGCGAGCATGCGCAGTAGGAGTCACAATCGCAAGGACACACAGGCACACATGTAGACGGTGTACATTGGAACCACCAAACTTCAACCTGCGCTGCCCTCAGCAGGTGACACACGATCCACCAGGACAGTGTAACAAGCACAGCAGGAAACTCAACAGCATACAAACCTTGAAAGCATCGATTGCTGACACGCGCTTTGCCGGGTCGCAGGACAGGAAGCGCTCCAGCAGCGCGACCGCGCCTGGATGCGGCATGCGGATGCCAGCACCCTTGGCCACGCTCTCCACCCACTTCTTCAGCGAGTCGGGGTTCTGTGCATACCGGGACTTGGCAATCTTGTCCCAGCTGCACAGAGCAGCAGCGGTATCGGCGAGGTGGGTGTTGCGCGGGCTGGGTAGCGAAGCATGGCAGCGACCAGGCCTGCCCGTCCCACCCATGCACCACCGCGGAACAAGCGCCCCAGCCTCCCAGCCGCAGCACTCAAACACTGAAACAAAGCGTGGCCCCGGCCCATGCAATTCTGCGCTGCATGGGTCGCACATGACGTAATCTCTGCTGACCCTAACCAACAGCACCGCCTGAAGCACGCCTTACTTGCTCAGCTTCTCCACACCCGGCCATGATTGCGGGGTTGGGGTGCCCATGATCTTGAAGATCTTATCTAGCTGGTCCGCCTCATCCTTGCCTGGGAAGATGGGCTTGCCCACCTGGGCACATGCACCAGGGAGCACGCGCACATGGGTCACCATTCGACTGGCGACCACCCATCGGCATCTTCACTCATGCACACCAGCCACTTGTACTGCCGATCCCAGCAACCACGCTGGGAGGGGCGGAGGTTGATGTGCACAGTTTGCAGTCTGGAAGCAGTATGGTGTCGCTCAGTGCTGACAGTGCTCTGCTGATCAACAGTCAGGATCGGCCCCCCCCCCCCCCCCCCCCCAACGTACCAGCAGCTCAGCAAAGATACAGCCCACTGACCACATGTCCACCTCCGGCCCGTACTTCTCTGCGCCAAGCAACAGCTCAGGGGGCCTGAAGGTGCACGCAACGACATGCACAGTGAGTTGTAGCATTTGTGACGGTACATGCAGCTGGTGCACAACTGCACAGCATTCGTGCCTTGTCACCACAACATGAACTAGGAGCGCTGTGTTGCAGGCTATCACCGAAGAGACAAGGGCACTCAACACATGGAAGTAGGATGATTGGGTCAGGCACCTGGATGAGCTGTAAGCCTTGGCCGCGCATTGCAGCTGCACGCACCTGTACCACAGGGTGATGACGCGATTGGTGAGGCGCGAGTCCTGGCGCTCCAAGTACGTACGCGCCAGGCCAAAATCGGCCAGCTTCACCACGCCTGTGCATTTACACCCCACAACCAACCTGCTGCATGAATGTGATGTATGTTTGCGCAGCATGTCTTTCAATGCATTAGCACACTGCCCAGCATCAGGCGGCAGCTATCATTCCAGCAGCTGTGAGCATAGGGCAGCAGCTGTAAGCATGCCGATGGGATGTCATCAGTTGGTCAGCACGTGCAGCAGTCGGTGCACGGCTGATCATGCAACTGTATCCAAACCCACCATTGGCATCGATGAGGATGTTGGAGGCTTTGAGATCTCGGTGCAGCACACCTTGGCCATGGACATATGCCAGCCCCTTGAGCAGCTGCTTCATAATGCATTTGACCTGTGTTGAAGAGGCAAGAAGGCAGCAATGCGTTTATAGCATGCATGGTGTAATCAGGCATGGCTGATGTGCAGTTTTGCACCCGGGAGCGTGGCAGATGTTGCCATTTTGACACTGCGGTGCGAGTGCAGTTCTCTGCCAACAACGTTGAAGTGATTGCCAGAATACCCACCACCTGCCATGAGGACTAAATAACAAGCGAGAGGGTGTGCAGCTGCATGCCGTGTAATCCCACATAGCCCCCACCCGCACCTGCGCTTCAGTAAACTTGTACCTCACGCTATCCATCAGGCCCGTGAGATCATGCTCAGCAAAATCAAACACCATGTAGATGGAGCCCTTCCAGTTGTTGTTGCGGTGGACTGCGGCAAAGGAACAGAGTGCACATTGCAGACACGCATATCTGTCACCAGCCGCTCCAGCAACCCCATCACAGCGTCCACGCGTTTGAGTTCTGCGGGACTGGCAAATGCAGTGCTGGCTGAGCGTAACCTTGCAGGTGCCTGGAAGCACTCACTGTCTGAACGAACAATTTCACGCAGGTTGACCACATTCTCATGCTGCATTGATGACAGGATCTTGATTTCACGAATGGCAGTGATTGGAAACCCCTCCTTCTCTGTATCCATGCGGATCTTCTTCAGGGCTACCTGCGTAGGTTCGGCCATGGACGCACATGGTCCTATCAGTAGCCGAGGCGCACAGCTGCCTTCGTTGGACAGCATGCAGTGGCTGGTTGGCACACAATATGTCATGAACGGCATGCTGATATGTGGATGCGTGCATGGAGACCTGTAATGTGTGCATGATGCGGAAGGTGCATGCCACAAGGTCATGCCATACATACAACTTGGTCAAACACGGTGCTTGCGCTGCAACCCCCATGCACAAGCCTATGTGCATGGCTCTGCGTTCATGTGTGCTCCCTCCCACCAAACCAACAAATGATGCCCCACACCTTGTCCTTGCTCTTCTTGCAGTGGCCAATAAACACCTGACCGTAGGTGCCCTCTCCGATCTGGTTTGCCACATCAAACGAATAGGCCTCCTTGACCGTGCGAGTGCCCCCATACTGCAAGAGGACAGGTTGCACGTATTCCCAGCACTTGGCTTTTGGCACTGCACTGGCAGGATTGAATACCAGGCTCCTGGTGGCTTCCCGCTATGCATCAGCTCATCGTGATCTCAACGTGCCTGCTCTGCAAGCTCTCCAGGCTTTGGCAGCTCAATTTTGCAGGTGGGGGGCTTCCCTTGGTCCGCAAAGGACGGCGGTGGGGTGTTTGTTGGGCCAGCGTGCATCGCAGCAACGTTTGCCACGGGGTGCATTTTTAGTGGGCCCCACCCCGTGGTGGCCAGTAAGCTCTAACACCCGAGTTGTATGCTGCTTTTCTCCAGGTTAAAAAATTTCATCAGCGTGAGTTTGGGGGAACAAGGCAGGACAACGACATTGTCATGGCCCAACTGAAATGACCGCAGAGGTCCCGCATGCATGCCTGATCATCTAGTCTACAGACGTACAAAGCCATGAGCCGCATCATATCTGCGTTCAAGCCCTTAGGGACTGCTCTGCATCGAGGTTTTGCAACAAAAATTGAAGCCATCACAGAGGCAGAGAAGCAGATAGCTAACAAGTTGGCTTCAGCATTCTCTGGAGCCAGCAAAGTTGCTGTGCGGGACACGTCTGGCGGATGCGGTGAGAGGGAGCACTGATGTGCATCACTGTGTGTGCATATGCTGCCCTGCCCGCATGCACCACCTGCAGCGTTTTCACCTGCATGCAGATGTAGATGTGTGCACACGCGATGAGCATAATGCCATGCATGGCAAGCGTACATGCCGTTGCACTTTGTGTGCCCAGGTGCCATGTACAACATTGAGGTGGTGGCTTCTGAGTTCAAGGGGCAAATGATAGTGAAGCAGCACCAGGTGCATCAGTGTTGGTTCTCATATCAGCAGGATGCTGCCTTCAGCAGCCCCGCTGATGGTTCAATCGCAAGCAGTACTCCTTTTGCATCAAGAGCATAAAGCAACCTGTTCAACTCTTCCTCATACGCAGGCCGTGCACAACGTTCTGAAGGAGGAGATGCAGCAGTGGCACGGCCTCACACTCGTCACCAAGGCGCCATGATCAAGCATGTTATGTGCAAATCTATCACCACTATACATGTTCGTTGGCAGCATCTGGCATCCGGTACCTGCAAATGCTAGCATCCTGGGTTCTCAACCATGAATATTATTGGCTGATTTTTGTATGTGGCTGTCTAGCATCCTTTTGGTTATTGTTGCAGGCGGTTTGTAACCTCCCATACTGCTCCTCTGTACAAGTCTCTTAAACTACGTACAGCAAGGCGTATGAACGGGCATTGCAGCTCAGTTGCATGATTCAGCTTGCACTACCAGGATTGCAGCAGGGATGAGGGTTTTTAGTTAACCCAATGCAAATGTGGTGTTATTATGCAGTGTGACACACAGTATGACATCAGCAGTTGTACTTGCATCACTTTGATCATAGACGATGCTCAATCTTCATTGAAGATTCATTACCTGGCAGTCTTGCCTCACTGTTTCTGCTCATATCAGTCAGAAGCGCACCGTCCACTGTGAAGCACCCAGATCTCTGGTTGTGTGTGTTTCGGGCATGTGCACATTTTGATTGAACACATACAACATGGCAGAATTTGAGTTTGAGCAAGACCTGGATGCTGGGCCTGCTGGTGAGACGGCACGAGTAAACACAGCTTGGAAAGCTTTCATAATTGATGTATGGGATCATGATCAACACAACATGAACAGCATATCGTTGCTTTTAACGTACAGGAGACGCGACAAATCCATACGCGAATGGAGGGCACACAGACAATGGGCAGGGCTTTGGTGGTGATGCGGAGATGGACGACCGCGTGGTGCGCAGGCCCGGGTCGCACAGTTTGCATGGGTGCATGGCTCATCAAACATCCATGCGCCCATGTCCACATCCATGTCCTGACCTGCACCTGGCCCTGCACTGTGCCCTTTGCAGGTTCAGCAGCACCAGCAGCAACAACAACAACAGTCACAGCAACAGGCACAACCCCATATGGGCGGGTTTGCGCAAGGGGGTCCAGCTGGGGGTGGTGCGCCTGACTTCAGCAACCAGCAGCCGGGCAGCATGAACATGGGTGTCCCAGACTCAGACATGGTGGGACTTGAGATGGCCGCAGCCCTTCAGGATGCAAGGGATTCACAGTGCAAGGTGTACGTAGCGAACTTGACATGGTGGACGACGGATGCTGAGGTGGAGACTCTGTGCGGGGAGTTTGGCAAGGTGTGTGTGGCATGCCCTGCTCTGGGTGCGCCTTGTACGCAATGTTCCTGAAGCAAGAATCCCCGCGGCGTAGCATATGCAAGCCTGCGGTGCACAAGCTTAGGTTCTCCACTTAATGGCATGAACCAGCTGTGTGGCCAATGGCGAAACCAGCTTCGTGCTCGTGGCACTGCATTTCAGGACGGTGTTGACTTCAACCAGCGCACCCAGATCGCTCTGAAACCGTGCGCATTGTGACCGCCACATGCGCACACAGGTCGTGGGCGTGGACTTCATCGCAGACCGGTCCAACGGGAAATCCAAGGGGTGTGCCCTCGTGGAGTTTGCAGCTCCAGAGTCAGCTGTGCGATGCAAGCAGTCACTACAAGGGCGCATCGTACATGGGCGGTCAGTGGTGGTGACATTCCAGAAGCAAGGCCAGGGGGCCAAGCTGGGGCCTCCATTCCTGGTCAACACGCAAGATGGGGCCATGGCTGGTGGGCGTGGGGATGGTCCAGGCGGTCGTGGCGGGTTTGGTGGGCGCGGCTATGGCGGGCGTGGCGGGCGTGGCGGCTTTGATGGTCAAGAAGAGAGCGGGCGGGACCGTTTCGGAGGGCCAGAGGGTGGTCGTGGTTGGGGTGGTCGGGGGCGGGGGCGGTTTGGACGGGGGCCCATGGGGCCAGGCGGGCCTATGGGTCCTGGTGGTCCAATGGGTCCCATGGGCCCTGGTATGATGGGCCCCGGTATGATGCCTGGCATGATGCCAGGGATGATGCCGGGAATGATGGGCATGCCGATGAACCCTATGATGATGGGCGGGATGGGTGGCATGGGCCCCATGGGTCCTGGCATGGGTGGGCCGGGCATGGGCATGGGCTGAATGCGCTTGGAGGCCTCATGCAGAGGAGAGAGCTGCGTGCATGTTGGAACCAGCAAGCGCTGCTGTGCAGAAGAGCAACATCCATGTTGTGGTGTGCTGGCATCCTCTCTAACGTGCAAGGTTTGGAAGGGTTGCTGTGTGGACTGATCCCATGCATAGGCTGCAGCTTAAACACAAGAGTTGCAAGGATCCACACGGTAGCTGCAGAGGCCTGCCCAAACCGCCAAACCGACGTTTAATCGAGCACTTCTCAAGGTGGCAGAAAGCTTGCTTTGCGCTCTCCAAGGGGGGTTTTAACACACAATCAGGGCGCGCTGAAAGCGCCCCAACGCAGATAGCTTTGGTACAGACCCCTAGCAAGAACTTCGAGCACCTTTCAGCCATGGAGATTACCGCCGAGTAAGTGCTTTGTTTTGATCCTGCTCCTTGAAGCCTGCCGTTGCCCGCTGCACCTGGTCACTTCTAACCAGCTCCCTGCCCACGCTGTGCATGCATCGCAGCACGATCATGGGCTACGGCCTCATGAACAAGGTGAACCGAGCTTCTTGGCACGATTTAGTTGCACATGTTTGCATCATGGCATGCCTCTGCTGCCACTGTTGCACAACTTACAGCATGCCTCGACCATAACGTTTAGCCGAGACGTGCCTCAACGACGTGCCCGCTTTGCCCTCCATCATCGGTCCTTGTTGTTCAGATCTCCACTGGGCACAGCGTCTTCGACCTCATCCTGTGTCTATTTGTTCCGCTCATCCTTCGCTCAGGTGCGAACAGGCTAGGCTGAGCATAATTGTTTTGCATGTGCGCAGCATGCAAGCATGCGTTGTATGCATGCTGTGCATGCAAGGCCTGAGGCTACCGCTGCACCTCCACTGCACACGCCGCCCACCTGTTGAGCTTGCACGTAACACCAGCATTTGCGCCAGGCTGCTGAGCACAGCATGCATAGCCCTGCCACAAGCACTTTCTGGATGGCCACCTCCACATGACAACACACTCATGCATGCCCTGCTAACACAGCTCACACACAGTAGGCGCATGTCCATACACTGTGACCTTTCTGTACACACAGTAGGCCGGTCTCAAAGCCCTGCATGTGTCTTACGCTGCTTGCTAAGCTGATTCAGCAGCATGCACATACCAACACCTGAGGTACAAGCGCTCAGGCCAGCCTGTGTGCCAGTGCATCAACAAGCAATTGCTGTAAAAGGAGCCCTGGCATGCTCTATATTACCAGTGCAGAAGGATCCATGATTCAATGGTGCTGTACTCATGCAGTTGTACCCTGGCTGACTGAATGGGTGACAAATCTGTTCAACCGCGATAAGAACACCGGGGGGCAGGTGTTCCAGCGCAACATTGAGTACACCAACCGTAAGTGCTACCAGTGAGGTGGCCTGGAAGCTGTGCTCCTAGCTGTGCAATGCCCTGACGCAAGTTTTGTAATGCTTTGAGAGTTATGTGCTGGGGCCGCTTACAAACCACGGCCTTGCATGCCTGGCACAGCAGGCTGGCCGCCTCTTGCGATTTGGTGCGGCACACTGCAGCGTGATTTGGAACATGCCATAGTCTTGTGATACATTCTGGGTGGTTCTCACCTACGTTTCCACTGTGTTGCATTGCAGGCTCCAACTACTGGTGGTACGAGTCAGATGGGCAACCACCCAACTCC
Organism: Haematococcus sp. NG2; assembly: GCA_004335575.1. Classification (NCBI taxonomy): domain Eukaryota; kingdom Viridiplantae; phylum Chlorophyta; class Chlorophyceae; order Chlamydomonadales; family Haematococcaceae; genus Haematococcus; species Haematococcus sp. NG2. Next base: position 1,385,799 of record QAXD01000187.1, read on the forward strand.
ACCCTGCAGCGTGCCCTCATCAACTACATCAACAAGCGTGTGGAGGTACTGGGGGAGCTGCCTACAGCTGACTTCCAGCTGAAGAAGAAGGCAGCTGAGGCACGCAAGGTGGTGAGTTGCGGGTTGGCGTCAACTGATATGGCGACTGGGCATGAGTGCAACGCTGCATGCCCCAACGTGTGCTTCGTATTCTGGTGTGTCTTGTACATGTGTGTCGGTTGTTTCATGTTCTGGCTTTACGTCTCGTGCGTTGTGCCTCGTGCTTTGTGCCTCGTGCTTCTTCACCATGTGAATGGTGCTGATGGACTGCAGCTGAGGAATGTGGCGGTCTCCACTGCTGTTCACTGCAGGTGCTGACGGGTGATGAGGCTGATGCGGAGGCAGAGCAGAACTCCGCCGAGCATGACTTTGACGTGAACCACGTGCCCCCTGTGGGCGTGTGGGTAGACCTTAAGAATGGTGGGCACCAGGAGTAAGGCGATGCCCATTTCACACGCAGGGTCTGTATGTGAAGCATGCATCCAAGCCTGTGAAAGGCTGAGTATATACAAGATAATGATCTGATCGTGTCCGGTACAAGCTCATCAGCGTACTTGTGGCCAAGGCTTGTGGCAAGCATTGTGTGCTGGCAGTTGTTGTGTACCTCAACTTAAACCTGCATCGTGCGCGTGAACACTCTGCAGGCATCCGCTTCATGCGCCAGCAGGAGAATCTGGATGACAAGCAGAAGAACCAGAAGGTGGGCTTGGGGTTGAGAGGGCATTTTACCGTAACATGTAAGGGCCTGTTTGTGGACGATCAGAGGGTTGTGTGTGCAGCTCAGTTTGCAGACTTGAGACAAGCATCGCAGCTAATCTGCAGGCTTGTGCCCACTGGCTGCTGCTGTGCCGGACACCCTTGACACTGTACTGCTGTGCTGCTGCTGCACTGTGCGGTACAGATCACGTACTTCCTGGAGTCGACTGAGAAGGATGGCAACCGCAAGATTGAGGATTTTGTGCGTGAAGCCCTGGAGCTGTACAAGAAGCAGCAGGCCTCCAAGGTGAGGGAGGGGTCTCTTGTATCTCTTGTATCTCTTGTATACAGTATATAATATATTCTCTTGTATGTTCTCTTGTATGTGCTGGCAGAGTCGTGATGGTGGGTTGAAAGGTGGGAGGAGGCTGGCGGGTCTTGGTGGCTGCTGGATGGCCTTGATGGCCCTCTGGCGGGCTCATGCTGGGGCCATGCTGCTCCTGCTCCTTGACGGTGCATGCAACGATCCTTCCTTGTGCACTCCTGGTGTCCAGTACACAGAGGCCAGCAGCACATGCATAGCACAGTAAGTACACCTTCCACATGATTCCCACAGGTTGACTACTCCCGCTACCTGTACATTCCTGTGCTGACTGGCCTGGCCCTGCGTGCCACATCCAGCGATGACAACAATGGTGGCAAGGTGGGTGAGCTGTGTGTTTGTTGGTGCTTCACGCAAGCATACGCGCAACAATTGGTGGCCTTGGGTCCCGTGTGGTTGGTCATGGCTGGCAGTGTCTGGTCATGTTCAAAACTGCCGGGCGTGTGCTCTGCGACAGCACCACACGGAACTTCGTGTGCCACGGGCACGCGTTCTAGTCATGGAGTTTGTGCAGCGTTTGCTGTGTGTCACAGATGTGCCTGTGTGCTGAATCCTGATTGTTGTTATCAGAGGGACTGCTACGTGTTCAGGACCGTCAATTTGCATGCACTGGGAACCATTGATGCGCACCCTTGCTCACCTTCCGCTTGTCCCATCAAGATGATTAAGCCTGCACCCACCTCCTTTATCCCCCAAATCACATCCGTAGCGCCCCTCTGCCATCTACAAGCGCTACAAGCTCAGCGAGGAGAAGTCCTTTGCGTCATTCTTCCACCCAGATAAGGATTCCATCCTGGGCCTAGTGGATCAGTTCTTGAACAAGGTGACTGGGTTTTATCACTTAGCAGTTCATCATATTGTCCATCAGCTCTTTGTCAAGTTGCTGCTATTGTAATAATGCAGGCAACGTTTCAGCCCTGTGCCACTGACAGCAATGGCCTTGTATGGTGCAAGTCTGCAAGATATAAAAACGCCAACTGGCCAGCACAACCCACTGGTTATGCCTATGCATGTACTCCCAGTTGAACCAACAGCTGTGCTCATACATGCACCTGGGCCGCTCCGTCCCTTTGTCACCCTTATGTGCCCACCCCTGTGAACAAGTGATGCATGCATTCACATATGCACACGCAGACCGGCAAGTTTGGCATCCCCGGCTATCCCCAGAAGCTCGGCTTCCTGCTTTATGGACCCCCAGGTATACCTAAGAGTATGGGACTGCACGACTGTTTTGTTTGAGGGTGCTGCTGTACGGGGTGGTCTGGGCCATGCGATCGGGATGCACCGCGTGCTGGGTACTGTTCTTGGTCGTGCAGCTCGTGCTGCCTTGTGAAACTGTGCATGCGGTGCATGCTCTGCGTCGACACCACTGCAAAGGCCAGGTGCACTGGAAACGGACCACCTGACCTTAGGACACCCTCCAAGTTCACCCCTTACCCTACATACCATTAACCAAGTGCCCCGACATGTGGCCCCCCTCTAACTGCCCTAAACCCTCACCCTCACAGCGCATGCCCACCTCACACCACACCGCACAGGCACCGGCAAGACGTCGTTCATCAAGGCCCTGGGGCAATACACCAAGCGCTCTGTTATCTCCATCCCCCTTACCAAGATCCACACCAACCAGGAGCTCATGGTGCGGTGTTAGGTTGGTGGTGCTAACACAGCAGGCAGCAAGAGGCCACGTTTTCACCTGCACCCTGCTGCGCGTTGCACCATATCACGACCACATCCGGCCATTTTGGCCAGGTTGTGATTGCTTGTGACATGGTGTGGCCTCATCTGAGCATGTTTCACCTTGACAATGTCCATTCACTCCATTGCGCAGGACATCATGTTTGACCAGCGCATCACAGTGGAGAACGAGGAGGGTGGCATCAACCTGCCCTACTCCAAGACCATCTTTGTCATGGTGCGGTGCAATGCATGTGTTGGTGCGCGGCTGTAGCTAGAGCTGCATGTATGGCACGGTACATTGAAAGGCAGCTGTGGGGGACGTGCAGCTTTGTGAGTGCAAGCAGCTGAGCAGCTCGCATATGAGTATGGGCAGCACAGTCTGGCAGCCTGGTCGAGTGGGTGGTGCAGCAGGGAGCTGCGCAGCCCATGCACGTTCATGCCGCACGCACCAGCATGTGCAGCGAATGCAGCGACAGGATTGAGGGCATAGAAAGGGCTGGTTGGTGACATGGGGTTTGGGAAGGTAACACTGATTCCTTACATGCGCACTCTGCTAACGACTGTCAGGCTCCGGCATGCAGAAACAGCTGTGAAACGCCGTGTTGAAGATGTTGTTACTACATGTGCACTACATGCACGCAGGAGGATGTGGACGCGGCATCCACTGTGGTGCACCGCCGGGCTGCCCCTGCACCCGTGGTCAACCTTGCTGAGCTGGCGGCGGCAGCGGCAAAGGCAGAGGAGGCCAAGGAGAAGGTGTGTGTATTGGTTGGTATGTGTGTGTATGTGGTTTTGTTTCCTCATGGGGTGGGGGCTGGGGAACCCCGGGGGCACAGGCGCATGCATTTCAGGGTGCAGGGTGGCGACAGCGCTTGACTGCTCTGACTCCTGGCCTGAAAACACAGGAAACGGACTTGCGATGCATGTCGTGCAGCATTATGAATGTCCTGAACCCTCAACCCTTACCCCTGGCTGCAGAAGAAGGAGGAGGAGAAGAAGAAGAAGGAGAGTGGTGAGGGCGATGAGGAGGAGGGCGAGGGCGAGCGCAAGGCATCCGAGATTGAGGAGAAGGAGAAAGACCAGGATGAGCGCAAGACCAAGTACAAGGCATACGGCCCCGCCACGTTTGGCGGGCGCTCGCTGTTCGGGGACGACGATCTAAACCTGGCCGGTAGGTGGTGCCACTGGCATGTTTGACGCGTGATCTCATGGGCATGTGATGTGTGGTATGTGATGCCCTGGGCATGCTGGATGTGATGTGTAATTGTTTGAAGCAACATCACGTGGAACAACGATGTGGGTGGGGTTGCATGCGGCGCCCACAGCTCGGGCAGGGTGACCGTTTGAACTGACGGCGCCTTGCTCCTGGGCACAGACCAGCACAGTACGACACTAGTAACACATGCACGCTGCACGGCTCATGCATGGCGTGGTCTTACAGGTGGAAATGGTGTGTCAACGTGCATGCCTTGCACACCAGCAGCAGCTGTAAGCTGTGATAGTTTCATAGTTACGCTGTGCTGTATGGTGTTTCATGATGCCATGCACCCCTCTGCCTGCAGGCCTGCTCAATGTGCTGGATGGTGTGGTGGACACACCCAACCGGATTGTCATCATGACCACCAACCAGTGAGTGTGTGACAGCTGGGTTGGTACTTTAGGTAGATTTCCTTTTTGATGTGTGTTGTCTCTCACTGCTGGCTGCGTGCTGCCATGGACCTGCTATAATTGTGCAAGCTCACCTGCAACTTCATCTTACGCACCCCCGCTCTGACCCGGTGTTTGACTGCGCTTGATCGCTTGATTGATCGTGTCCCATCACCTGATGTTTGACCTCACTTGACCGCGTGCTTGACTGTTCTCATCCCGGTCTTTGACCATGTTTGTTTGACCATGTCTGACCGCGTCTGACCGCGTCTGACCGTGTCTTGACCGTGCCTGGCCCTGTTCAAACCGCAGCCCCGAGAAGCTGGACCCCGCGCTCATCCGGCCCGGCCGCATCAACAAGAAGATCTACATGGGCCGCATCTGTGCCAACGAAGCGCTGTGCATGATGAAGCACTACTTTGGCACTGTGTCGGCAGCCACCACGGCGCGCCTGTATGAGGTAAGGCTAAGAGAGCTAAGAGAGCAAATCGAACTAAGCGAGCTAAGGCGGGATCAAAGTTGAGGGCGCTAGCCGTCAGGGCTCAAGGCCATTGGCTGCGCGGTGCTCCTTGGCGCAGCTGTGGCATGTTCTAGTATACTTAAGAATGCGCCAGTTGCTTGATCACATCAGCTCTGGCCAGCCCCAGGCCAGTGTCGACCAGGATTGACTGGCTTGGCTCAGATTGTTTTCCCTTTGACCACCTGGTCAATGCAGATCTTCATTGACGAGGCACTGTCTCCTGCTGAGCTGGAGACCATGTGTGCGGACTACGACACACCAGAGGAGATGGTGCGTGCGTGGGCTTGCATGGTGCCTTTACGACCTTGCATGCCCTGTGTTTGCATGCTCTTTGCAAGAGCCTTTACTACCTTGCATGCCCTGTGTTTGCATGCACCACATGGTGCGTCACATTCTTTGCATCCTCTTGTCCCTCTGGCCCCAAGAACCCTCAGCGCCTGTTGTTACCGTGGCAATAGGCACTTCAATGATGTTATAGCATAGGCTCCACATGCTGTACGAATTGTAACACCTGTGCCCTGCCTCTCACCTTGTGTGCCCCCCAGGTGGAGCAGCTGGCCCTCAAGTTCGGTGGCCGCTTCATCGCTGCCTCCACACCCTACGTCAAGACCTTCTGAACGGATCTTGGCCTGCTTAGAAGTGGTGCATACAGGCAGCGTGTGATAACATGCTGATGGCATCACAACTGTCACACAGCTTGGCATGCACCCCGCTGCTGAGCGACTGTGGAGCTGTACAGCCAGCGTGGGTCCAGCTTGAATGACGTCCGGGTATTGGTGGAGAGCACGAGGGTCCCTTGGGCCCCCTGTGCCCTGAAGGTGTATGGCATAGGACAGGGGCCCTTGGATGGCTGTGTGCATGTTTGTACCCATGAACAGCAAGTTGGGTGTTGTGGCATGCATGCAAAACATGTGGCCTGCGAACTGAACCCTCGCGCAAGCTTGGGTGGCCACATGCAGCTGCACCAGCTGTGTGACCAAAGACGGGATGATTGTGCAGGGGCACGGCACAACGCTGCTCTGCTGCCTGCATTCGTGACTGTGGCCTGGACAGTGCGGCTCGACAAGGTTCTGGAGCACAGATCGTGTACTGTGCTGTTTGGAATGGATGGGGTAGGCCTAGACAAGTTTACTGTGGTGGTTGTATGTTGGCCCACCGCGCAGCAAGGCACGCATTTTTGAGTCGTGGCCTGGCTGCAACTGCTGAGCATATGTGGGTCAGTGTGAGCGTGCTATGCATGATAGGTGCAGTGTGTGAAGCTGCTGCATTCATCCTGCGGGCTGGCTTGTAGGTAGCTGTATGGTGCGTTGCTGGGTGCTGTGTGTACCCAAGCCAAGTGCAGGCCCATATTGACATGCCTTTGGGCCCAGTGCACAAATGAAGAATGACTGGTGTAAATGGTTTCCCTGTGGATGTTCATCTGCTTCATCACCACAGCCTGGATGCTTACAGTCATGGCCTTGTCTCTTGCGTGTACACCCCAGCATCCGCTGAGCTACAGAGGCCAAGGGAAACAGTCCATGCATCCTGAAGGTTAACGATTGGCAGCAACAGACTGTTGCAATGTAACCTCTCCACGATTAGCGAGCACTTATATGCCCGCATCACACATCAGTACCTGCATATCTTGCCATATGCACTAAACAACATCAGGGGTTTTACCGCCTTCCACCACGGCTTTGTTTGGCTCCACATGTCCTCAAGTCTATGCAATCACCATGTCATGTACAACGGATGCGTGCCCTGCTCTGGTTTGCTGCCTGATATGTACTGTTTCTGCGGTCACAGTGCCGTCACCGCTATTCAATACTTGCACGATAACTCACGTTGTCGCTGCACTCTTCACAGGTCACATCTGTCATGCTGGTGCTCACTCACAATCCACCAGCTCCCAGAAAGGCACTGCGTGTACTGCCCAGCCGGCCTTCTTCAGGGCCCTCAGCGTCAGGTTCGTGTCCCTGGTCAGCAGCTCTTGCAGCCTTGGGGGTATGTGGGCCGTACTGCTGCGCTGCCCCACATGTGCACGCAGCACATGGCCCACCTCTGCAAGAGTCATGCCCGCCTGCGATGCAGCAGCTGCTGCCTCTGGCTTTGGTTGTGGCGCGCCTGTGCCTGCAGCTGCAGTTGTGCCTGTGTGGGCCGACGCCACATGGGTGTTCCTGGCTGCTGCTGACTCCACCAGCCTCAAGGCTGCACCCCCAAAGTCAGCCGGGCCCAGCACCATCATTGCCAGCCGGCCCTGCTGCAGTAGTGGCGACATATGGCTGAATGTACTGCCATTCGTTGGGGCAGGGCCGGATACGGCAGGCGCAGCTGCAACAGCATCACTAGCGACAAAGGCTGTAGTGGCCGCCTCAGCAGGCATTTGGACAGCTGAAGGACATGACACCGCCAGGTCAACCAGCAAGCCATGCTCAGTGATGTAGTGCCTGACAACAGTGGCGTTGTGTGACCCATCAGTACACAGGTCTGACAAACAGCGTTGTACTGCCGTATCCAGTAACTGCGTGTTGCTGGCAGTACGCCAGTAGTGCATGGGGTGCAGCAAGATTGCCTGCTCCAGCGCCTGGCTCCCAGCAGCTGTACATTGTAGTGCTTGGTCTGCCTGGCAGCTTTCCAGGTATGACTTGTACTGCTGTACCGCCTGCCAGTCGACCAGGCGGTCGTCCACTCTCAACCGAGTGACCAGCAGGTTTGACCGTGCCCTTTCCAACGATTCGGGCACTGGCTGGGATGGCGACCCCTTAGCCGGCCTAGCTGCCTGAAAGGTTGCCCCCTTTAACTTCCCTGCCTCCCATGCCTGTATCACACCCTCCACACTCTGGAATCGCTTGATCAGAGAACGCGCCATGTTGGGGCTGATGCCCACTCCTTTGACGCCGGCCTCATGTTTCCCAAGCAGAGCCAGATAGTCTGCATATTGGCTGGGTGCTATCCCATCAGCGTCATATGACTCCACACATGTGGTGCTGCCATGATGAGTCGCTGCTGTGCATGCTCCCAACACTGTTGATGGTGCAGCTGAGCCAAGTCTTGGTTGGTCGTTGCCACTGCTGAGGCTGTTGTCACTGCTCCTGTCGCTGAGGCCAGCACTGCTCCTGCCCTCTCTGTCTATGCTTGCACTGCTGCTGATGCAGCTACTGCCGCTACTGCCAATGTTCCCCCCAGCTGGGCAATCATGCAGCCGCAGCGGCAACCACGACATGGCCCCCAAGCACCTGCTGCGCATTGCGACAACGTGTGTGTGGCTGTGTTGTGGGCTGCTTGGTCCGTGTGCCCCGGGCTGCTGCAGCAGCTCCAGCCATGAGACGTGTGGTGAGCTGAGCAGTTGCTGCATGTCACTGTCACCGCTGGCCACTACAACCCGCCTTCTGGGTGTGGTTTGCACTGGCTGATGATCGGATGTGATGCAGCCGCTACCATGTGCTGCTGCTGATGTGCTGGGTGTTGCCCATGTGGATGGCACGGGCGATGACGGTTCGCATGCCCCGGGTTCTAACTGCACCGTCATGTGCGTTCCAGACGCTTGTGACCCATCAGTGCCTGAGCAGCTCATTTGGTTCACCTCTTGCACCCGCACAGCAAGGGTAGCAATCACGTCGTCTGCCTCTGCCCCTGCTGGTGCCTCCAGCGCACACATGCCCTCTGCAGCTGCCGCACGCATTGCCCAACGATTACTGGACCCCTTGTTGCTGGCTGGATCACGTCCCTTGCCTTCTGAAGCTGAGTCGGCCGCTGTTACGGCTGTTACTGCTGTTACTGCTGTCACTGCTGCTGTACTCCCGCGGCTGGCAGAGCTCCTGCCGTGCGCCCTCGCAGCGTGTGCTGCACGTGCAGCGGCTTTTGCTGCACGGGCTCGTTTGTATGCTGGCACAATGTCTCGCCGCTCCAGAACATGCGTGTCATGGCCTCCCTGTTGGTGGCTCTCAGCTGTGCTGCTGCCCCCAGACCTGGGTGCGTCAAACACAACGTACGCCTGCATGCGAGCGCACACGCACACGGTTGCTGCATGCAAGCGTGGTGCCCAATCGCCGTAATGTGGCATGATGTCGTATGCAATAGGTGAAATGGGCGCAGCTGCAGCGGACTAGCATTTTCACGACATGTTCTCTGCCTCACCTACCTCCCGAGCACCTGTGCATGCTTTGAGTGCACGCAGCCATGCCGCGAAGCATGCACTGCGGCCGGCATGCTTCGGCCCCGCGACTTGCGCATGCAGCGTGCGCGCATCTGCCATTGCCAGGTGCATGACGTTTGTGCCATCCACCAGCAGCACATCATGCTGCCACTCTTGAGGCAATGCATTTATGGTGGTGCACCGCCCATCTTGATGTCGACTTGTGACAAGGCGGGCTTGATGCGCTTTAAATGGCACATGTGGATGTAACACCGAACCGCATTGTCTGGTCGTCAACTGAAGGGGCAGCGCGAGCATAGAGTGCGAATGGGAGGAGTGACTGTGGCCAGCAATACGTTCAAAGGAACCACATGATATTTATGAATACATCATCATCCACGAGTGAAAAATCTCCCACTCTCCCACTTCTTGTTCACACTTGAACCGTTCGCATCGTTATCGATGCCCAAACCTGGCATTGGCATGGTGACACAGCTGTGGTTGTGCTGCCGTCTGCGTCGCCATTTTTGTTTTTCTGAGATGGGTCAACCCCATCGCATGGAGGTGAGACCCCTTGACCCCTTGTCTGGAACATCCTGCCACAGCCCTGACAGTCCAGCTTGGTACAGCCCCACTGCTGGTGAAGTTGTGATATGTTGAGTGTGCGCACACACTGCAGCATGCCGTGTGCTGGCGCTGTCACCACTTGCACTCGGTGCCACTGCCAATGATCCGACCTCACAGTTGACAATTGGCCTTGCAAGGGCTTTGCTGCTTGCCTATGTATACTATTGATCTGCTGCACTGCATCAGGACGTGCGCCATGAAGCTTGAGCAACGGGCCAGCATTTTCGGCATGCTCCAGTAGTCGCACTGACATGCCTGCTGGCTTGTCCACATACCACATCAGCTACATTACATAGCTTCGTGGCATCTTACAAGCCTTTTTTCACGTGTGGGCACAATAACAACCCAGCTTCACTCACACATGAGGTCCGCACAATGTAGGGCTTTCTAGGTGTGTGCTGTCTACCTCCTGGCATGTAAGGGGCGAACGAATCATGATTTCCTGAGCAGATTAGCCTGTGATCCAGATCTTTTCCTGTATCGGTGCTGGTATTCAGTGAAGAAGATGCAGCTCCAGACTTTGCGCTCGTCCCGGCTGACATCATGCCACTTGGCGCCTTGTACACCTGCGTGCCCGACTCGGGTGGTCTCTATGCATCATGCCCTGGCCCAGCAGCAGAACCCCTGCAGCAGGCGCATCGACCTGCACAGGGTTACGAGGCGATCTAGCAGCGTTCAATGCAAATCAGCGGCTCCGCTCAATGCAGTAGGAACAGTTGTGCGACCCCAGGGGGCGCAGCACGAGATTCGTTGGGGCAGCTATGTATCCACGAAAGAGGATCTGGAAGATGCAATCGAGGAGGCAGTGGAGAAAGTTATGGCCAGCATCGGGAAGGACTCGCAGCCAGAGTTGGCCATTGTGTTTGTTTCCAGCACGCACGGACCCGACTACGATTCCGTGGTGCCGCTCCTGCGCAAGCGGGTGCCCTCGCTCAAGCATGTATTCGGATGCAGCGTGAGTGCATGGCATGGGCTGCATGGTGCTCACATGGTGGCATGCCACACGTCCATGCCAGCACCCAGCCGCGACCACATGACAACCCCACCGGGCCATTGCCATGGTGTTTACTGGAGCTTACCATGCTTCCCTGGCTATGATGCACTGAATGCAGGGCTATGGCGTGATGGGTGGGAGGGACGAGGGACCCACAGAGGTGGAGGGCGAGCCCGCCTTCAGCCTCACCCTTGGCCAGATCCCAGGGGTAAGCACTGCGGTAACCCACAGAGCAGCCGCTGCATGGTGCATTGGTTGCATCCTTCAGCACAGCACCCATGTTGCTGGCTCCCTCAATGGGAATTGGATGGAGGCCAGGAGGGGCTCATTCACAGTGCACCCTGTCGTGAGCCGATATGGGTCCCCAGTAGCCAGCAGCACATGCCATGTCCGCAGAAACCGCTTGCACAAAGTTTCTCTTCATGTGCTTTTCACGCATCTGTGACTCGGGCTGCAGGCAGACATCCGGGTGCTGCACACGCTGCGCGCGTCGCTGCCTGGCAAGCGGGCCACCCCTGAGAAGTGGGCAGAGTTTGTGCGCGTGCCCCGGGAGACGCCCCGCCCTGTCTCCTTCATCATGTTTGCTGACCAGAGCTTTGGGCAGATCAGGGACCTGGTGGCGGGGCTGGACTATGCATTCCCCGATGCCCCCAAGATTGGTGCGTGCTTGGCGCCCCAGTACTTTTGCACATCTCACCGGCAGCTGCATTGCCGCAGGGCTGCCATGGCGGCATGGGCACATGGTGCTCAGCCCATGCCGCCAACTGCTCAGGCCACCGTGCTGCATCCTTTTGCATGCCACGTGCATGCTCCGATGCAGGCTGGGGCTCAGTGGATCTGGCATGTGATCCATGTGAACAGCGACGGTGGGGTGGATCTGCTGTGTCTCAAGATGCTGAGCGGGTCGCTGTTGCTGCCTGGCACTGCGTGTGTGTGCAGGAGCCATCATGAGCGCCGGTACACGCTCACGCTCGCGCGTCATGTTTGCTTGGAGTGTGGATGGCGTGTCAAGTCACGCAGGCCTGGAGCAGCGCCGCCGCCTCTCACGCTTCTCATCCTCCTCTGCAGCAGCCAGTGACCTGCCCCCTGAGATCATCGTCCAGGAAGGGTCCAGTGACCGCAGTAGCAGCAGCAGCCAGCCTAGCAGCAGCAGCAGTAGTAGCAGCAGTACTCGAACTGAGTCACCAGGGGGCCCCAGTGTGTTGGGCGCGTTCTTGAAGAAGGTGCTCCAAAAGGTGGAGGAGGGTTCGGGGGAGAGCGCGGGCCCCTCGTCTTCCACCTCTTCGTCTTCCGCTCGCAGCTCCTCGTCTTCCGCGCGGGGGTCACGGGGGTCTCGGGGCTCACGAGGGTCGGGCAGTGGCCCGGCTGAAGTGGAGGAGATGGAAAGTGGGGCGCACTTGTATGGTGCAGTGGTGCTGGCACTGCATGGAGAGGTCCAAGTGGAGACCATCACATCCATGGTGGGTCCATGTTCACACCATGATTATGTTGGGCACACTGGATGTTAAACCTGTGTCTGCCAGAGGCGGGCGGTGATGCCACACTTTGGGAAGGCTGCCACGCCACGTGGTGCCGCTGCATGCGCCCCCAGGGGTACCGGGCGCCCAACGACCGCATCTGGCGTGTGGCCTCAGTCAGCGAGCCCGGTGTGGTGGTGTCCGTCATCCCTGAGGAGGTGTTTGAGGCGCGGGAGGGCGGCAATGGGGGGCCGAGCTCGTCAGGCGGACTGGCGCGTGGCAGGTATGAGAGGTGCTGTGTGTCGTGAACCCTCGGTGTGCATGTTGCGAGGAGCAGGCACGGCTGTGCTTCGTGCCAGTGCCCATCGTTTGTGCAGTGGGGACATTCGTTTTGGGGGCTTAGCCGTTCAGCGCAAGCTGACCATGTTTCCTCCTGGCTGTGCGGGCTGTGAGGAACAGGCCCATAGAGTGATGTGCAGGCCTTTGCAAGCGTTCAATCGCAAGTATCACTGGCTTTGCTGTGGTGTCCAGCATCCTGCGAGTTAGCCGGTGTTGCAGCGGGGGCATCCATTTTCATGGCATAAGGGCTAGCTGACCAGGTCCCATATGCGTCACACTTTGCCGTACAGGACCGGCGGGCGCGGGCTACAGGACGACAGCGACGATGACAGCGATGACGATGAAGAACTATCCGGGATATTAAGTGATGGGGACGGGCCGGAGATGCAGGCGGTGGTGGCCGTGGTGGAGCTGATGGAGGCCGCACTGGGCACCGGGAACATGACCGACCGCGAATGGTACGTCCACCTCATTGCTGTGCTTATATATACATAGATATATATCTCGACAACCCTGCTGTGTATGGGCTGCTGGTCTCCCATCATCAGCATGCGCCTCCTGTATGCCGCAGCACCACTTTGCGGGCTCCTCTCATCCATGCATTGACGTCAGCATGCTTCTACTGATGTTGCGTGGCGTCCCTCCCAACCTGATCCACTGCAGGGAGGAGCTCATGAGCAGTGCGGTGGTGGCCATTGCCACGGATGGCTCCAAGAAGGCGGCTGAGCTCGGGCCTGAGGATTGGACCATCTACCCGCTAGAGGAGATCATGGATGAGTGAGTGTGCGATGCACAGTTGTCCTGTGCATCAGGTGAGATGTACACCAGCTGCACGCTTCTTGCAGCCCAAGCGGCAAGAGTATGCAGGTGCCAACTGTATGTGTGAAGCAGCGCACGCGTGCCCCCTCTAGATGGCGGTGGTCAGAGCCTGTGACCAGAGCCTGCTGGTGGCCACCAGCCACACATACCACGCCCTTCACAATGTGCACCAGTAACAACACCCATGCCTGCGCCTGTGCCACCTGCGTGCACACCATCTGTGCGCGTGTACTAACCCACACAACCTGTGTTGACCTGTACAACCTGGGCCCACGCAACCATTGTTGTGAACTGGTGCGCACCCGCAGCTATGGTGTGCTGGTGCTGGGTGAGCCGCCAGAGGTGGGTGGGCGGGTGGAGGTGCGGCCAGGTGACCGGCTGCGTCTCATGGTGCGTGACGCGGCCGGCAGCCGTCAGGACCTGCGGGATGCACTGCTGACGGCCAAGCGCAAGGACCTGGGTGAGTGGGTGCAGCTTGAGGTGAATTTGGATTAGGGCTCAAGGTTATTGTTATCGACTTATTGTAACAATATAAGAGCCCGTGACAAGAGCCATCAGATCCTGGGGTTACGGTCCCAAGTTCCAGGTTCGGGCTTCATGGTTTAAGGTTCTTATGCTCAGGGTTCAGAAGTCAGTGGTCAGGGTTTCAGGGTCACGCAATCATGACCTGGCACGCTGGCGCACGCTGCTTTTGTGGGCAGCCAAGCATGGGCAAACATGCAAGAAGCCATTTTGGTTTCAGCCAAGGGACTGATAGAACGCTTTGCTGCAGGCCGTGTGCTGAGCGCCGGCTTTCACTGCGCACAGTCCGCTTCCATATCTGGACACGTATGCGACGCAACGTCTGGCTCGCCCAATCGTGCTGCGCACGCAGGCACGATCGTGACAGGCGCGCAGCTGCCGCCCATGTTTGGTGTCCTGCTGTTGAGTGATGTGGACCGCGGCATTGAAGCATATGAGCAGGAGAGCTGGGAGAGCCGGACGGTCCACTCGTACCTGCCTGTACCGCTGTCAGGGGTGTTTGGTGGAGGTGGGTGTGACTGTGTGTGACTGCGTGTAACTGGCCATTGCACTCAGTGAACTAAACGTAGTACCTTACCAACAACAGACATGGGTGACGCCGCACAGCGATGCACTTGATGGCCGATGCAGTGGTACTTCTCCATGTTGACACTGCAGACTGCATGCATGTCGCTATGCTGTTAGCCATGCCTAAGTAAGGTACATCGTCTGGTACACCTGGACGCTGTGTGTGTGCCTGGTGTGCTGAGTAATGCCATTATGCGTGGCACTTGTGCGCGCCCGCAGCCCAAATCGCGCCCCTGGCCGCGGGCTTCCGCACGGGCGTGCTGGAGAACACAGCGGTGTTGGGCGTGCTGCGTGCGGCGACGGAGAAGAGCTCGGCGTCGTTGCGCCGGGCGGCCGCTGCGCGCCGCTGCGCGCGCGGCCGCAGTCACCGCGGCCTCCGAGGCGCTGCGCAAGGAGAAGGAGCGGGCGCGCAACGCGATGGGGGAGCGGCGGGGGCTGCGGGGGTCCAAGGGCAGGGGGGAGGGGGAGCAGGAGGAGGAGGATGAGTGAGGGGGAGGTGTGACCGTGCGAGGGGGATGTGTGACCATACGAGGGGGATGTGTGACTGTGTGAGAGGGGTAGCAGGGAGCATGAACAGGATAAGGTTCAGGCCCCCTGGACTCAGGCCGTACGACTACGGTACATTGCAGGTGCTACTGCACCCGTGAAGTTCAGGCCAACTGCTGTGTGTTCAACAGTGTAAACATGCAGTGCGCCATGTGGCGCGCCAAATTGACAGACAGCAGCTGCAGACTGTGAGGAACGGCAGCACAAGGACTGCATATTGGCAGGTATACCGCCGATGGTGCAGACATCACGGTCACGTATCACAGTTCCACAGCCTGCCTGACCCCGCTCGACCCCGTTGCATCACCACTGCCCCGTTGCATCACCCGTTTTGTGTGCTGGTATGCGGTGTTGTAATCGTTACAAAGAGTGCCTTGACATCGAGCACTGAGGCCTGCTTTGTTATACTGCCATTTGTTTGAACCACTCATCTCTGATTGATATTACACAATCCGGTCTATCCCGGTCCAGCATGGATCCTGAAGGCATTAATAACCTGGGTCTACCCAGGCAGCTGGGCTTCATTAGCCCACTCAAGGAACTGCTGGGCAGCTGCCTCGTTCAGCTGCACTGCCAGCTTCCCCAGAGCCTCCCGCCGTGACAGCACCTCAGACTCTGGCATGGATGCCACACGGTACATCGCAGCTGCCTGTGAGCACACGCAGTACAGGCAGTACACTTGGCCACTCAGTGGTACAAATGCTCCTTGAAGGTGACAGCCAGGATTTATGTCAGAGCACACATGCACAAGGTGCGGACACCACGGTTCAAAAAGCACTGCGCATCACAGGGCTCAGGTACGCCAAACAAAAACAACGGTATGACTAAAGTCATACAGAAGCCTGCTCAAGCAGGGACACACAAAATGCACAGCAGGGACAGCACGGTGGGTCAGTGGTGTCCTTTGGAGCACACGTGGGCTAAAATGGTATGCATGAGGCGAGTGTAGGAGGGTCCCTCCTCACCTCATCCTCATCTGGGCCCCTCAGGAACACGTGGGCAGGAGTGAGGAAAGTGTACGCATCCAGCAGCCGCTGCTCCGCGATGAGTGGGGTGCGTGTGATGAGGGATGCTGCATGTGATAGGATCACGGGGAATAGCATGTAGTTTCTTGGGCAGTACATTCAAGGGTAGCAGTGAGCCTAAAACCCTAAACCCGCCCCCTGAACCCTGATGACTAGTGAGCGCTGCTGATGTCCTTCCACCGTGCTAGAAGGGTTTGTGACTGCCTCCCTAGCATGAGCAGATGTGCGCCCAATGGCTCACTCCATGATCAATGATCAGGAGATGTTGCCGCAGCAGTACAGGCAGCGGTACAACTGCACCTCACCTGTGATAGTGGATGAGATGCGTGACTCGTAGTACACTGGCATGCCAAATGCCGGCACCAGTGCAAGCGACGTGTGGATACGGTGCCAGAACATCTGTGGACAGATCCCAACCACAACAACCGACATGATCGCCAAGACGCAGGAGGATGGTTGGGATCAGACCCATTGGAAGCCCGTTGGAGCCTTATCTTGCTGTGCAAACAGGCTGCTCAAAAGCTGCTGCACTGAACAGCCAACATCACATTGACGCCTCGAGCATTGACGCGCTGGTCCACATCAGTGCAAACAGCTGGCCGTAACTGATGTGGTGCAAGTCAGTAGGCCGGCCAAAGTCAGAAGGCTGGGTAAAGTCAGCAGGAAGGTTGCTGCCAGGACCTACCGGGTATGGAGCTCGCGACACATGCTCCACATCACCCTCTAACTCTTGTGGAACCCCCAGCTCACTCCTCAGCCCCTTTCCCAGTACAATGACGCGTACTGCCGGTCGGCCAGGACCCCCCTTTGTCCGCTTCAGCTCGCTGAGCCGCTCCCACAAGGCAGTGTAGTTGCGTGTGAAGCATGCAGCGCCCTTGCACCACTTGCTCTTGTACTTGCGCAGCGCACCCTGTGGGGCATCAGCAGCCCAGCAGCACATGTAGTATGGCAGTACCATAACTCATCAGTACTGCAGCACTTTCTGCAGTCTTCTCAGCAGCGTGTTTCAGAGCGTTGCTGCGCGGTGCCTCTTGAGGGAGCATGCGTCCTGAGCGTGTCGGGTGTGCCGGCTGTGGCAGCAGCATGGGCGGTAGCAGGGCCAGTAATGTGGCAGTTCAGACAATACCAACGCAGGCGAACCATCTCGGGCAGCATCGTGAGTGTGTCAGTGGGTGTGGCTATCAATGATGGCGATTGCACCAGCTCAGCGCACTTTCACACACCTGGATTGCAAAGCCATCCAAGCAAGCGCGCGCCATGCACAGCCCTGCTTCCAACTCAGCGGCGCTTGAGGGCAGAGGCAGGGGCCGGTAGGGCGCCAGCGGCATGGCCCACCCCACGGGCTGGCGCATGCGGACGTGTGACAGGTTGGCCACATGAGGTGCCAGTGCTGAGAGACGGAACCTGTGGAGGGCAGGGGCCGAGGTTTAGGGTTTGAGTCTTGGCATGTCATTCAGATCTCTGCGTCCAATGCCGCGCCTGAATGGGTGGGCAGTGTGCACACGCAGGCATCCTCCTGAGCTTCGTGTGGTGCATGCACTGAGGAGGAAGGTGTGCATGATGGCACGGGTACCCAATGTGCAGCATGCTCCAGGGGACTGAGTAACATAACATCGACTGGCCATCTCGAATGGCCATGGCCATCGCATCAAGAATGGTTATGGCATCTCACATGCTTATGGCATCACACATTTGCTCACCTGCTGTGTAGGGACAGGATCTTGGAGGTTGCAGTGGCGGTGTCAGCACGATGCACCCACAGCACAAGCATTGGTGGCTGCAGTGCTGCCACCACCTGCCTGCACAGGTTTGATCAAGCGGGCAGCGATGGTGGCAGCAGCAGCGGCAGCGGCAGCATCAACAGTCATGTAGAAGTTGTCTGTAGGCATTGTTTGTTAACATAAGGCTTCAGTGATCAGGATTCAGGGGTAGGGTTCATGTGTTTGGGGTCCGTGTTCGGGTTTGGTAGCACAGATCCACAGGCGGCAGGCTGTTGGAAATCCGGACTTAGAGCAGATTGGCAGGACCGTTCACTGTGAAGGTGGCAAGACCAGTGCCAGCGCAAGACCAGGGTTATACCTTATACGCTCACTGACCTGCAGATGTGTGGGGCAAGCTCGGCTGAGATACACATGACCAGTGGTGCTGCGCCACCTGTGCCCCCACCACACGGCTTGAGCTCAGTGGTTTCTTTGAGGGGGACCCACCGCGCAAGGCTCATGCCCCTGGCTTCTGCTTCCACCTCTTCCTTTGGCTGTGCTGATTGGGCGTGTGGGTTGTGAGCCTTGGAGGGCAGCAGCTCGGGGCCATCATAGCCCCCGTTCTGTTTCCCGTGCACTGCGCCTGGGGTGGATGAAGGAACGCTGGACCCCAACCAGGCCCACAGCCCCCAGGTCCTAGGGTAGATGGGATTTCCAGTGTACAGCACATCTGGCACAGCGCCCAACAGCCTGAGAACCTCCACCACTCCAGCTAGGACTTCAAAGTGGCCCGGGATGTCATTCACCACCACGATGCATGTGTCACGTAGCGGGGCGGCGCCTGCTTTGCTGCCCTGTGTGCTGTGCTGTGTCGTTGAACGCACGCCTCGTTGCAAGCCTGCTGCTTCTGTGCCAGTGGTTGCCAGCAGCTGGCGGAGGAATGCGGACGCTGCAGCTGGTGCAGGTGCTGTGCATGGCGGCAGTAGGAGCGCCAGCAGCAGCACGCATAAAGTGATGCGCATGCAAGCATGGGGGGAAGTGGCAGTGTTCCAGCATGATCCCATGCACCCAGCTCTCATGTCGCTGCTACCGCTCCCAAGCAGCGGATGGACTGTGGTCCATGCCAGAGGCTTGTACGTTAAGAATGGTGCTGCAAGGCAACTCTCAAGCTGTCTACATCTGTAGAGACCAAGTATTCCTAGATCGCGTCAGGAATCAGAGCAGGTAGTAAGAAGCTTCAGCATCAGCATTCGCCCCCGCGCCACGCCCAGGGATTTGATACCCAGCAACATGTGTGAACACGATGATGCCCCTGTATCAAATCAAAGCGTCTGGCTTTGCGGCGTCTCTTACATTAGATCATAAAATGGCTGCGCCTGAGGCCACACAGCCCGCTAAGGGCATCCCAGGGCCCAAGGAGAAATTCCTGCAGAAGCTGGCGCTCACCATCCTCATGTTCCAGGCACGTATAATCATCGTATCCCAATCATTCAGTTGATCAGTCAATCGTGGGCTGCTATGGTAGTGTGCCTGTACTTGCGGTGCCGCATGTGCATGCACATGCCAAGGGCAACTTGCTTCCTGTCTGCAGATCGTCGGGCCCTTCTTCTACTGGCCAATTGCACTCTACCTCTGCTACTGCTCTCGGTTCCTGTTTGGCTTGCTCTGCGGGTAGGTGCTCGTGAATCAGACAGGTGTAGATGCGCAGCTGCAGGTGAACGGCACTGCCCGCCTGCCTTGTGAACACAAGGCCACGCGCCTCCCTATCAGCGCATGGCACAGTGTACTGGGGTGGCGATTCCAGTGCGGTAAAAGCATGTGCTGCTGTTGGAATCTGATAACTTGGCACGTGTAGCACCGTACGCGTCATCTGCCCAAGCTATTGTGTGTGGCTGCATATGTTCATGTGCTGTACAGCTACTTCTTCTACATCTTTGTGCTGGACAAGGATGCGCACACTCGGCCAGAGGGAGATGCACCCATCAGGAGGTATCAAAGCGCCTGCGCTAGCTCCGGCATGCAGAAGCATCTGTGAAACGCCGTGTTATTATCATGGTGTGCTAGCTCCTGTGATGTTGTATCAGTCCGCTGGCAGTATCAGCTCGCTGGCAAGGAGGACCTAGGCCTGGATACCTTAGAGTAGATGTGTGCTGTACAAAAGCATCACCGATGACCACCTGCGACGGCTACGAGCGCTGATGGCTCACTTAATGCACACCCAGGCTTCAGTTCTGGAAGCACCTGGCCAACTACTTCCCCATCAAACTGATCAAGTCATGTGATCTGGACCCCAAGAGGAACTACATGTTCTGCGCGCACCCTCATGGTGAGTATATATATCGTAGCAGTGTAAGTAATATTTGACCTCGGCAGTTTGTCCTATTCATGGGCGTTGCTATGTGGATGGTGCACCACAGCATCATGCTCCGCCGGGACAGCACGCCACCCTCAGTGCATTCAGTTGACTTGAAGAAATCCAGCCTCATGGATCAGGTTGAAAATGGGACATGGGCGAACATCCGGAGCAGGGCATCATTACCACTGGGTCTCGCTGCCTTGGTCCCTACACCCTGACCCCAAACTCTAAACCCTGAATCCTGACCTTGGCCTTGTGGCTGTTTGCGGGGGGTTTGTCTTGCTTGCCAGGTGTGGCATGTTTCTCTCACACCGCCAACTTCCTCACAGAGTCTACCGGCTTCTCACAGCTATTCCCAGGTGTGAGCACGTTGCATGTGTGTGTCACGTACTGCCCGTGATGTGCTGTACTGCCTGTAGCTTGCTGAGCTGTACTGCCTTGTCATGATTGTGTACAGCTCAAGCAGCCTGGGTGCAAGGAGCCATGTGCCACCCATGCAAATGGCTGATGTGAGCGCAAGGGGTGCTTCCCGCATACATGCTGGGCTCGTCCTGGGCACCACAATTTGGCGCATGGGTGGCTGCCGCCCACGCATACAGACAGTAATCTAGGCTGTGGTTGTGTGCAGGCATTTCGTTGTACCCGCTGCTGCTGGACGCGCACTTCTATGCGCCCTTCCACCGTGAGATTGCGCTCAAGTCAGGCTTTCGTGGCGCCTCCAAGGCTGCCATCCAGAACCTGCTCACTGCGTGAGTGTGTCATGGCTTGATCATCATCTGCCCATGTACTGTCCTGGTGCTGACACCAGCGGCAGGGTTGTGAACTGCAGGGTTTGAGCACTGGCTTACTGCGCCGCTTCTTACTCCTCATGCCCTGTTCATATGCTGACTGGTAGACTTGCGTTAAAAAGCGCACATCTGACCCTCAGAAAAATTAAATGCCTGCTGCTCGTGTGTCGAACACATGGCGTGTTGCACACATGCCTGCCCTTGCCGGCGCTCGCGACCTTGCGTGAGTCTTCATGCCTTCCGTAACCTGCTGCCCCACAGACGCACAGGCTCCTCAGTGCTGCTCATCCCTGGTGGCTCATCAGAGGTCATGTATGCGCAGCCTGGCACATATGACGTGGTGCGCTGGGGCCAGGGTTGAGTGAGCTTGGGTGTCCAGGCTGACCGGGGCTGCTTCTGCCTTCACTTCAGAGCTCAAGTGTTGACAATGATCAGGACTGGCGTGGGAGTTTGCGCTGCCAGTGGCCCTAGCAGCAACTGCACCATGTTCGCTGCTGACTCTGCAACGCCTTTGTACATCTGTACTGCCTATGCCCCAGATCCTCAACCGCCGCAAGGGCTTTGTGCGGCTAGCACTGACAACAGGAGCATGTCTGGTGCCTGTGCTCGCGTTTGGTGAGACCTCCCTATTTGAGGTCACACAGCCAGCGCCAGGCAGCTTCATGGCACGCGTTCAAAAGTGAGTGTGGCTGCTGGAGAAAATTGCACGCCCACAGATGTTGAGCAGCGGTGTGTGTGTCATTGTGGGGCTGGGGCAGGTGGTGAGTGGGGGCTGTGCATGTAGTGGAGGGGGGCTGTGGTGGTGGGCGCTGCGAAGGGAGGGAAGGAAACACAGCCACATGCATGGCAGGGGAGAGGTGTATTTGACCTGTGACCTGTTAGCCATGCCTGTCAGCCATGCCATGATGACGTGGTGAAAGACCAGAGCCGCCAAGGGCTCTGATCATGTTTCATGTATCACGAGGCATGCAGCACTGATCACGGTCATGACACGCTGATCATGGAGTGCATGGATGTCGTGGCCGATCGATCCGCGCTCATCATATGTCACAGGCTCATCCTCAAGCTCACGGGCTTTGCGATCCCCCAGCTGGCCGGGGAGCCCCTCATCCCAGGCCTCAATGCATTCAAGCCGCTGCCACGCCCCCTGCCTGTGACCACAGTGGTGGGGCCACCCCTGGAGGTGTGTGGGCCCCTGAGCCTTCACCTGGTTGTGCATGCGCATGGATCTTTACCTCAGTATGTATGTATGTAGGCCCGTGACCCTCCTCCACCTCTGTTCTTGCATCGAGGATCTGGAGTCGCTCCAGATGCAGGCTTGTGCACACATGATTTTTGATGAAATTGGCTTCGGAGTGCGGATTCAGAGTTTGACCCGTTCACACACTGCCAGGAACCTGCTATTGATGAAGCCACCAATGAACCCATCAATGAACCCATGGCTGTTGATCTATCCGTCACTCTTCCCTGCCTTCCTGTCTGCCCAGGTGCGCAAGTGGGAGGGTGCCACCTCTGGACCTGAGTTCTCTGCTGCAGTGGACGAGCTGCACACGCGCTACGTGGCAGCACTGCGCACGCTGTGGGAGAAGCACAAGGTGGGTCTGGAGCCTACTTGAGCTCTGCATGATGTGCCCTGCGGACAATGCAGTGAGGTGCAACGCCTCAATACCCCACTGCTGGTGCCCTGCCCAGGCATCGTCGGTGCCCCTATCAAAATGCACTTGACAGAACGCTTTGTTCTGTGCAGTCTGCCCATATGGCACTGTACTGTTACACAGTCCGTACTGCCCTGGTTGTACCGCCTCAATAGTTTTACTGCTTTAAATGTACACAGGACACACTGGCACCACGTGTGCCCCAGGGAGCCACAGGCATGGCCGCGCTGACGGATGGGAAGGTGTGCTTCAGGCGCAAGAGTCTAGAGATTGTGGCCTAAGCAAGCGACAAGGTCGCCGCCCGGACCAATCCCAAGATCATGGGTAGATGAAGTAGTGGTCTGGGCACAGCCACTCAATCCAGCTGCTGAGCCCTGCACAGGCGGGGGCTTGTCAGCCCAGTTGGCCCTGAGTCTGATTCAGCCAGGCATCGGTAGATTCCATAGTTTGAATGGCACTGGCTGTTGACTGCACTTTGACGGTGGGGGCCAGACAAATACTGGCGAATACTGACGGTGGGGATCAGGCCAAACGAGTGGATTCAAATCATGCGCTGCTACGAAGTGTATGGCTGATGCGCCAATTCAGTGTTAATGGTCGTGACCTGACTCTGTCCCATCCAAATAAAACTGAGGCCAGCGCACTGCACCATGTGACCCTTTGTTCTTACACGATATCGAGAACCGGCAAGGCACCATTGTATGACAGCTTCTCTAACAACAATATACAACAAGAACAACAACAGCAAAGTGTATGACGTGCTTAGCAGCCTGAGTTGAGACAGATGGGGTGCTTGAACAGCTGGCCAGAAGCTTTACCACAAAAGATGTACAGTCACAGGCCCCGGCTGCAGGTGAAACACCCTTCCTAATGCATAGTCATTGCCAGCCGCATCACACGCACTCAGGCACATCAACACCATCCTAGCTGGACCATCGTTTTCATGCAAGAAACACAGGCAGATATGTGTTTCAGACTGATCCCACAGATCCTAACAACCCCCATCATGAGTGGCAACCATAGAGGAAGGACAAGGAAGAAAGATGACGCATGCGTGCAACATAATCATTGGTAATCATTGGGTGCCGTGGGTGAATAGATGTGTGGACGCTAACTCTTTGAATGGTACTGGTGGTGCCACAGAGACCACTCATCCTGCTTGATGCAAGGACATGGGAAGCCGCACGCTCTTAGCCCCAAACTCGCATCATCACACCTTCCAGATACATGGCAAGCACCCCAAACCACCCTCTTCTCAGCTCACGACCTAACTGGCCATTGTAGCGCACCCTGCTGCATCAACTGAGCATGCTGCTCTGCAGCGGGCTGCCCTGGCCCATCAGGCGTGGGGTGTCTTTGAAAACCCATCTGAGGCTTGCCCCATTGACACCCACATTCCAGCATGCAACTAAGGTTTACTATGACCAGCAAGCAACCAACCCCCTCCCCGCCCTGCTGGCACCCCCCCAAGCTTCCACACCATGCATGCCAAACCCGTTAATATGCTCACCAATACACCCACAGACCACTGTGCGGAGTCCCGGCGGCCACCGAAAGAATGGGCCAGCCTTGCTGGCTCCCAGCCAATCCCAATCCAGATCAGGCTCAATCCGGGCCAGACTCAGTCCCGGCCAGTCTTGATCTGGGCCATGCTTAATCCGGGCCAGGCTCGTCCCAGACGACAGGCACATCAATGTAGATGATCATCACGTGCACGCAATGCACACTTTGGAGGCATGCATTGTGACATCCATGCGCACCCAGCTGGGCAACCTCCAGCATAATCCAATTGCTTATGACCCATGACTGTTCCAAGTTGTGGGCCTGGTGCAGTTAGCCACAACAGCCACATGGCAAACGCACTGGCCCACCTTGTTCATGTTCGCCATTGCATTCAATGTGCCCCAGCAGCCTTTGTTGCAGCGCCCTGTCGCTGCTCCATGCCAGCCATGCCTGAGGCACAAACACCCAGCGCTTGCAAGCACATTGGCAGCCAGCTTTCCTGCTGCCTTTCTTCCGCCACCGCAGGCTCATACACAGGCCACATGGTGCTGAAGTCACTGCTGTGGGCCGGCCGCACCGCTGCTGCTGGGTACAGCCACAACTGACTTGCGACGCAGAGCACCTGAAGAGGCCGCAAGGGCCAGAGCCGTCATGAACGGGGAATCCAGCATATCATCATCCTGCAGTGACATGGATGACAGCGATGCCGCGTTTGCTGAGTCTCGGGTTCTGAAAGTCTAGACGTATGCGGCATGGGACGCTGTCAAGTGGCGTCTGATGCATGTTGAGCAGGTGCACATGAGGTTGAGCAGCACCTAGCAAAGTACCTAGTACACCAGCAAAGTACCTAAAACCAAGTACCTAGTGCAAAGTACCTAGCACAGTCACGAGCGACAAGCAGGCACTGCCGTAAAGCCAGACCCACCTCTGTCCCGCCATCCACGCCCGGGTGCCCTGGAGAGCTGTAGCCGGTGCCCAGGCCCAGCTCCACGGATGCCCTCCGGCTGCGGGACTTGTGGCTGCGGCGGCCCAGCTGCTCCTTGCCTGGGCTGATGGGAGACGTAGGGGACAGCGTTGCATGGCCGTCCACGCCCGCATGGGCCGCGTGCACATAGTAGCTGCTCATGCTGGAGCCCGAGCGCATGGGCGCTGTCACACTGGCAGCTGAACGCACCAGCCCTCCATCAGGCACCGCCCCACCCGCCAATGCTGCTGCACCACCTGCTGTGGCTGTGGTGGGGGCGCCTGTGACTGAGGACCGGCGCCTGATGCGTGGCAGCCGCATGGCAGAAGATAGGGCATTCAGCAGCCCCGGCATGAACCCCTTCTCACTCTCCTCACGCCTGCTCTGTGGCATGGGCGCACTCATGCGCGCTGCCAGCAGCTCTGGTTGCAAGTGCTCATGCATCTGGAGGTGGTGTGATTGAGCCATGGGGCTGTTGGGTGGAGGCTTGAGGGCAGCCCCCGACCCTGAAGGCCCCACTAGCGTTGCGCGAGGAAAGCCAGGAGACCCAAAGGGAGTGGACAGGTTGGGTGGCAGGCTGCCGTCCGCATAGCCGGCTGTGCTGCCGTACGCGATTGGGATGGCGGGCGATGGACCGCCCAGTGCATTGTGCCTCGCTTTCCTGCCGACTGCAGCACCGGTGGGGGGTGCGGCGGAGGGCGGGGCGGGCACAAAGGCGGCGGTGCCCTGTGCTGGAGCTTGCTGGGGCGCATGCTGTGCTGCTGCTGATGCAGCATGTCCTGCTGCTGGAGCACCTTGCGTGCAAGGTGGTGTGCCCAGCACGGGCGCAGGAGGGGGCATGACGTGCACGTTCGGTGCGGATGATGGGGACAGCAGGCCGGTGTTGCCTGTGCTCCTTGGTTCTGCCATCAGCCCATCCACACTACTTCCCCGCAACAGGTTGCTGCCGTCCCGCCCAAGGTGGCTTGACTGCGCGGAGTCCCGACCCACGTTGCTCGACTCCCGCCCCAGATTGCTGGGCTCGCGGGCCAAGAGCTGCCCTGCCAAGGCCCCGCCGCCACTGGACTGTCGCCAGATCACCGACCCCACTGCTCCTGCGCAGCTGGTCATGCTGAATGAGCGGTTGAAATGGCTGGGAGGCGGGGCGGCGCCGCCACCTGACCCCATGGTCGGCAGCCGCACCACACCTGGGCCCTGCACAAGGGGCGAGGGCCGCTCGCTGAGGCTCATCGCTGGGCTGAGGGGCCCGCTGTGCGGGCTTTTCTGGAGGGCGCCATCTGGCGCGTGGGCGGCACCACCTGCAGCATTTGCTGCAGCTGCATGCGTGTGTGCCAGGTTGGAGCCTGGCCTGTGCACATGCAGGTTTGCGAGGTTCATGTGATGTCTTGGAGAGGTGGGGGCAGCGGATGGGCTCGCATTGCCGGGGCCAGACGCGCCCCCCACAGCCGTACCCGCGTGAGGGTGACGGCCCTGGGGTGTGGCTGCTGCGCTGGAAGAGTAGTGGGAGGAAGGGGAGTAGAAGCCGGAGCCGTGGGGCGTCGGCACCAGCGGTTGGCCGCTGGAATTTGTGGGGAGCGGGTAAGCACCTGCTGCTGCCGTGGCTGCGACAGTGCAGTTTGCGTGTTGTGCCAGCTGCTGGGGTGCAGTGGGGGAGAGAACAGAGCCCCGGCGGCTGCGTGATGGGGACAGGGCCCGGCCGCCTGCCAGGGCCATGGTGACGGCAGACAGCCCGCTTGCATTCTCCAGCAGTACGTCGCTGCGGCGGCGTGCAGCGGCGTGTGCTGTTGGCGGGGGCCCCGTGCTGCCCCGCCGCGCGTTGCTGGCCATAACAGCTGCGATGGCTTGGACCGGAGATGCAGCGGGATCCCCACCGGGGACCTGCACACTCAGCCGTGCATGCAGCGGCAGCCGCCGGGAGATGGAGGTCGTGCGCAGCAGTGCAGGGGCAGGGGTGGCGTCGTCCCCCCCCTGACCCTCCCACGCTTCGTCTGTCCCTTGCAGCAGAGCCTGAAGCTCAGGCAGCAGATCAGGCATCTCACTGGCTGCGGCCGGTGCTGCAGCAGGTGTAGGCGCTGCATGCCTGGGCCCATGCGTTGCATGACCTGTATCATGGACAGCTGTGGCTGCAGGTGAGGGGGCAGGGGCAGCAGTACTGGCACTAGCAGCAGTGCCAACAGCTGAGCTGCCAGCAGCACCGGCAACTACCCCTGCTGCAGGAGCAGCGGCCGTGCCACCATGCGGCATCCCAGCTACATGGCTGTTGGCGCTTGCTCGTGAGCGAGAGGTGGTTGAGGCCAGCTGCGCAAGCGCGGCTTGCAGCGCACACGCAGATGCTTCCATGGTGCCTCCTTCCTGCCCTGCGGTGCGCCATTCAGTGTTCATGCATGAGCAGACTGCAAGCGAACAGCATAGAGGTCAACACATGCAGCGATGCACTGTTGCAGCATGCAAGATGGCTAGACCGGTCAGGTACACAGCACAAACACACCTGTATGCTAGGATGTCAGCCTAATGCATGCTGACTTGGAGCAGGGACCTGTGCTCCGACCTGTTAAAATGTCAAGCTGGACGTCGCTCCATCCGGCACCTAAGGTCGCAGACGGTTGCGAGAGCGACCCAAAATCAGTGCAATGTTGCCTTTGCGCATGAACCTGAACAATGTCTGTGCGCATTGAGCAAGTGAAAAGTAGGAAATCAAGGCAAACTGGTGCATCCGTGCCCCTTGGCATACCCCGTGCAGGCCAGCGCAAAGAGGGGCAGGCAACAAAGCCTTAAAGGTTAGAATCAGCACCGACTCATGCATTCAGCAGCCATTCGTTGCGGAAGATATCTATCATATTGAACGTGACAGCCCTCCATCCTAATCAGCACGAATAATCGCTGAACTAGATAAGAAAGCTGCGGCCATGGTGCTGACCTAGCTGAGAACTTCAGGGTGCAGGGTTTAGGGCAGGGGCCCTGGTTGCGCATGCCCGACGCTCCTTGTTTCGCCTTTGCCGTAACAATATACTTTATGTAGTGCTTACTCTTTCTTCCTTCACTGAACCCATGTCCCCATAAACGCTCGCACAGACCATCACGCGTCACGCAAACGTGCAAAAGAACCATAGAATTCATAGCATGATAAGTTATCTGCTGACTGTGTGCCGAATCCTGTCCAAATGTGCATCATGCAAGTCTGTACAAGCACTGCGCCTGTTATAGATCAGCTTGCTGTTATCCATGCGTTAGGAAGCTATCGCCTCGGAAAGGTCCTGGTGACATGGAAAAACCTGTGACACTGAGTCAACAAGCCCCAAAAAGCTGGCCACTGCAGCCAGCGACATCTTAGGCCCCCTTTGACTTGTGTGCTCATCTGGAGCTGCAGGACTGCAGGTAGGCTATTTGAGGGTCTAGGCGCCCGTCCACAAGCTGGCCACGAAAAAATGCAATTGGCCAGCAAGAATATCGGGCCCGCCACAGGGCGGCTCTCGGTTGGGGCAAGGGC
Organism: Haematococcus sp. NG2; assembly: GCA_004335575.1. Classification (NCBI taxonomy): domain Eukaryota; kingdom Viridiplantae; phylum Chlorophyta; class Chlorophyceae; order Chlamydomonadales; family Haematococcaceae; genus Haematococcus; species Haematococcus sp. NG2. The sequence goes on from QAXD01000187.1 coordinate 1,414,229, forward strand.
CAATCGTGGTGGACCAAACATACCATTCAACGTGCGCCCTGCAGCTGAGGAGAGCAGCAAAATAAGGTGTGTTGAGGGACTGAATGCTGGCCATCTGGGCTCGCACACTGCGAGTCTCAGTAAAGATCATCAAAGAACTGGGTGGTGGGTGTACACTCTCAGGCGCGATGTTTCGCTCTCAGTCGTGGGGGTGCAAGTCAAGGAGGTGGCCACTGCAACCTCGCCCGCGCCTCTGCTGAGCCCAGCTGCTGCAGCAACTCGGCCAGTGTGGTTCGCACCATCTGGTCAGCCCAGCGTGGGTGGAGCGTTTGGCGCCCCACTGGTTGGGCGTCCTGAGCCCCTTGGCGCGTCCTATGATGCATCGACGGTGCGCTGTGTGGCACGTGGGAAGGGCTTACTCTGAGCCATGAAAGCTTTGTCCTAGTCAGATTGTAGTGCTTCGCACTTGATGCACCATGCTGGTGCGGACAGCGCTAGCACAGCCTCGCACAACAGCTGATGCGCCAGCTTGGGGGGAGAATGGCTCAGTATGTGTTGCCATGCGATGCATGCGTGACCAGGAACCATTTCGCCATGCTGCACAGGGGGCGGTCAACTTTGCAGTCGTGTCCAGCTCTGCATCGGTGGTCACCCTGGTGCTGTTCCAGGTAAGATCTCTTAGAGCGCATCGCATTTTGCATCATCCCGCACCCCATGCGACTTGCTTGGACACCAACATGTGCTTCCTGATGGCACAGCCATGGCATCACCTTATACCGTGGTTTGCCTCATCACTCATTCTCCAGGAGGCGGACATGGTCGCGGGCCGCTCGTCTTTTGAGGTGGAGCTGGACCCTGTCATCAACCGCACTGGAGATGTGTGGCACATCATGCTGCCTGGAGTGCGGCCTGATCTTCTGTACGGTGGGTGGAGGCATGCAGGCCGCAGGCAGGAGGCTGCGCACTTTGCTTGCACAGTGCTCGCCTGTGCTCCGAGGATGCACGATGATCACAGCGCGCAGCTGCACCACAATGGTGCCGCTGTTTTGTTTGAAACGTGACAGGTGGCAGACCTTCAGGCACTTGCACTTGTAGCAGCCTGTGCTGCATCAATTTGGATGATGTATTGATGTTTGCATGTGGTTGACCTGCACATCCCTTGCAGGCTACCGCGTCTCGGGGCCCCACCAGGAGAAAAAGAAGGAGCATGCAGGGCACCGCCATGACGAGGTGACCGTCATGTTTGTCTTGTTCTTTTACTTGGTGGATTTCAGGTGGTAGCACGCTGATATCCCCAACACAGCCCCGTCAATGAGCACCTCTCGCACGCAACGGCACCAGCATACGTAGTGAGCATGGGCCATGACATGTGGGATGCAGCCCTGCGCACTGCAGTTGAGCTGTTTGCATACCGCTCCCTTCCTCAAACTGCAGACTGTGGTGCTGCTGGACCCGTACGCCACAACCGTCCTGTCGCGCCGCCACTACGGGCAGCTGGCCCCAGAGCTGGACTACAAGGCACCTGGCGTGTGTGGATTTGCAAGCACATGGCCCCAGGTGTGCACAAGGGCCTGCATGTGGCTGTGCACAACAGGTGCATCGTGGCTGTGGCTATGGGCATGGCCCGTACGGCTTGCACCTGCCGTGAAGCACCGGTGGCTCTTCCTAGCTGACGCTGATGGAATCCCTGGCTGGCACGCGCACAGGCTGCTGCAGGCCTCCCCTCCCCTGCCGACTACTTTGACTGGGAGGGAGACACGCCCCTGAACCTGCCCATGGAGCAGCTGGTCATCTATGAGGCCCACGTGCGTGGCTTCACGGCTGACGCATCCTCAGGCGTCAAGCACCGTGGTGCGTGGTTGATGCGCCCTTTGCTGGCAGCCGGTGTGGCTGCTCTTAGGCGTGTGGGCTCTGTGGGTCAAAGGACGTGATGTTGGGACTCTGCAGGCCCTGTTGTGGTACTGCCTCGCACACTTGTGAGCTGGAAGACTGAACTCAGGTGCTCTACTGGGGCCCCCAGACACATGTATGGCAGCGTAAACCTTGCATCGCTTTGAGACGATGTGGCCAGCGTTGCTACGCCCGTGTCACCTGCTGCGTAGGCACCTATGCTGGTATGACTGAGCGGCTGGACTATCTGGTCTCCCTGGGCGTCAACTGCCTTGAGCTGCTGCCCGTGCAGGTGCGGGGTTGTGGTGATGCAGCTCAGTGACATCCCGCATCCCAACTCTCAACTTGGACTTGCAGCCAGCTGTTTTGGTGTTACTTGCCTCCCTTTGGCAGGGGAGCACCAAGTGGTCACCTGTGTCAAACACCCAACATGAGACTCCAAGCACGGGTCACAAGCACCTGACATGGCACATGTATGCCCTCATATTGCTTCTGTACCGCCTGTTGTGCTGCATCACGCTGTCCAGGAGTTCAACGAGCTGGAGTACTACAGCCAGATCCCTGGCTCCGACCCACCCACGTACCGCTACAACTTCTGGGGCTACTCCACAGTCGGCTACTTTGCACCGATGAGCAGGTGAGGGCCAGTGTGCCTGCAGGGCATGATGTTGCAGGCACCTGCCAGACGTCTTGCACATGCTGATAGGGTGGCATCAAGTTCCGTGCGCAGCCGGCAACGCCATCCATCATGTAAAGACATTGAGCAGGACATTGGCGTCAGTAGGCCATCCTGGCGTGATGTGAGATGACCAGGCATGCGACTGCATTAAGTGTGGCACCTGCTCGTGCTGGGCACTCACCTGCTGGGGTCTGACCTGGCCTGTGCATGCCGGTCTGCGTACTGAATCAGGCTGCTGGGGTCTGACCTGGCCTGTGCATGCCGGGTCTGCACACTGAATCAGGTACTCGGCCGGTGTGTCTGAGGGCGGCCCCCCTCGTGCTGCATCCCACGAGTTCAAGATGCTGGTGAAGGAGGCGCACAAGCGCGGCATTGAGGTCATCATGGACGTGGTGTTCAACCACACAGCAGAGGGCAACGAGCGCGGCCTCACGCTGTCCTTCAGGTGAGAAAGGACTGCAGGGGGGATGGCAGGCTGCATCTGGGTACCTCCGGCCTGCATGAGATGTGTTGGAACCCCGGGCAGATCAGGAGCGCTTGGCGGGATGATCAGACCGGCGGCAGGTCAGCGATGTGCACGTGTTTGGTTCACTGCATGTCTCGAGATGGGTTCTATGGCCGTATGGGGTTTGTGCTTGGCTGGAGTATGTTCCACATGCACCTTCACCTGTCCCCCCCCCCCCCTTCTCTACTTTTTAGTACTTGTCATACGTCGCTTCGCTGTGCTTATTCTCATCGCCACGCTTGTTGCTCCCTTTTGCAGGGGCCTCGATAACCGCATGTATTACATGCTGGCACCAGGCGGTGAGTACTACAACTACTCGGGCTGCGGCAACACATTCAACTGCAACCACCCAGTGGTCCGGCAGTTCATCGTGGACTGCCTCAAGTTCTGGGTCACAGGTGTGGTTGTGTTTGTGTCTGCGTGTGCGTGCATATCGTGGTATCCATTACGTGTGGTTTGGTACCTACATGTGGCCGGGGTGCACTGGGCCATTGCTTTTTGGTGGCAGTTAAGCCCGTGTCTAGCCTGGATCTGGCCATAACCGCATGGCTCATTGTGTCCATTGCGTGAAAAAGGGCCAAACCCATTGCACCAGCCAAGCCACCTATCCGGCCACCCACACTCACCACATCGCCGTGGAGTCGAACCAGGCACTCAACCTACCAAGCCAACAACTCAAAAGCAACTAACCACTGCCCGCAGAGTACCATGTGGACGGCTTCCGCTTTGACCTCGCATCCATCCTCACTCGGGCCCCCTCCACCTGGCACCCCGTGACGTATGACGAGAACGGGCAGCCTGTGCCAGCTCATGCGGCGGGGGCGGCAATCGATGCTGCAGGCGCGATGACGGACGGTGCAGGCGTGCCCACTGGCACACCCCTGCCTGACCCCCCGCTCATTGAGATGATCAGTGAGGACCCTGTGCTGCGCAACACCAAGCTCATCGCTGAGGCGTGGGACTGTGACGGCCTCAACCAGGTGCGGTTCCTCAACGTGTGGATGTGTGGACGACCTGCATGCCATGTGCCCCATGTGGGCCACGCATGTTCGTGCGTGTGCAGCAGGCATGATGTGTGTGTGCATTGGGCGCACTCTCCGCAGCAGTGTGTGGTGCTAGCTTGGCTTGCAGCGTGATGTGTGGCTGCCTGACGTTTACATCGTTGAGCCAAGCCGGATCTTTGCGCCCACTATATCTCTGCTGCATACATTCACCGGACCATGTCTGCTCACCTCATGTGTGCATACTCAACCTCTGCTACCCATCTGGTGCCCTGTGCTGTGCCAGGTGGGCGCGTTCCCCCACTTTGGCGGCCGCTGGGCCGAGTGGAACGGCCGCTTCCGTGACACCGTGCGCAACTTCATCAAGGGCACGGACGGCTGGGCGGGCGCGTTTGCGTCCGCGATGTGTGGCTCCCCAAACATTTACGCGGACAACAACCCGCCCGAGACTGACTGGTGGTCCTTCAACTCGGGCCGCAAGTGGCGCGGCAACCGTGGCCCGACCGCGTCCATCAACTTTGTGACGGCACACGACGGCTTCACGCTGGCGGATCTGGTGCGTGCCTGAATCCAGCTGCAGTACACTGCCACTGAGAACAAGAACACCAAAACATCTTTAGCGTCAGTCACAACACCTGGGCTCATGCGGGCCATGAAGCATGTTCCATGGTTGGAGCAAAGTAACAACGCCTGAAAAATTCTCTGGAAACAGCGGTCAACGTATGGGGCAGTATGCTGCCCTCCGGTCCTGGCTGCTTTGCTGATTGAAGCAGTGCATCTGCACAAGGCAGCAGCAGCCATGGACCACACCCCCCCAGCATGCTCCTATCGAATGAGGTCTCTTATCTGCTGCATCACTCCCTACAGGTGGCTTACAATGAGAAGCACAACGAGGCCAATGGCGAGGGCAACCGTGATGGGGAGCAGCACAACAACAGCTGGAACTGCGGCGCGGAGGGCGCAACGGAGCGGTGGGACGTCAAGGTGAGCCACAGGCTGCTGCCTTCTTTACTTTGCTTTCTTTTGCTTTCTTTTCGTTGACTATATACCGTATTTCATTTTTCGTGCTTTGATTCTTGATGCACATGACATGCAAGGGAGGTGGCAGGGTTGACAGGTGTAGGCCAGCACTGGTTGATGGTGCGCACAGCCAACATTATGTCATGTACATGGCTACAGACCGGAGGCTATGTTGCTTATGTACAAGACTTGGTTTGGTAGTCCTGCTTGCATGATGATCCTGCGCAGCATGTAGTCTTGAGTGTTTCCTGCAGTGCCTGGGCCCATCATTGAGCACATGCACCAGCTGAGGTTCACACCAACAGTTGCATGTTTGTACGTTTTCCTCCCCTGTTGTGCCGCAGCGTCTGCGTGCGCGCCAGATGCGCAACATGAGCATGGCCCTGCTTATGGCGCATGGCGTGCCCATGATCACCATGGGCGATGAGTACGGGCACACCAAGAATGGCAACAACAACACGTACTGCCACGACTCACCACTCAACTGGTGCGTATGGATTACATTTGTTTAGCACTGCAGCCACCAAGCCGAAGGAGTAGAAAATATTTGGGAGGTGTGAGGTCTGGGTTCAAACTCCAGGGATTTCTGCAAGCAGGAAGGGAGGACATGTCTGTAATGGGTTGCTAGACAGGATCAATGGCCGTGGTCCTTGTCCAATCCAGGGCATTGAATGGCCCGGCATTCCATCCTGCACAGCCCGCTCCAACATTACAGGATGGGGCAGTGTTGTCCGACCCCTCTCAAGTCCATGAATGGGATGTTAAGTAATGACGCTCCTCATCTCCACATGGCCCACATGCACTCCACTCATCAGGTCTGCTTGGTCATTGGGAGCAGGAAGTGTTGCAACTGAAGGAAACCATACCCATGCGTGCAGGTTCAACTGGGGCTCAGCAGCGGAGGACGAGGGCGGGTTTGCCCGTTTCATGCGTCGCCTCATCAACTTCCGCCGCACGCGGCCCGAGCTGCAGCGCGCGACGTACGTGAGCGACAAGGACATCCAGTGGCACGGTGCGACGGCGCTGCCTGCAAGTCTGAATGCGTCGTGTGTGCGCTGGGTCCTGAGAGGCAGTGGGCCACTAGAAGCATTCAACCTGTTGAAAGGCCGACAGGCTGCGTGCTGGCCTGTAGGCAACTTGAACAAGGTGAAATACATGAAGGAAGGTGAAAACTGAGCGGCCTTTTCCAAGGCTGCCGGGCTGCCGTCAGCTTTGAGGGATTTTGAAGTGGATGGCCTGTGCACTGCTGCCCCTGCCTGCAGGCGAGCTGCCCCACACCCCTGACTGGTCTGAGGCGTCACGCCTGGTCGCATACACGCTGCCGGACGGCACTGGTGGCGGCCTGTTTGTGGCGTTCAACACCGCGCATGTGCCTCGCATCCTGAAGCTGCCACAGGTGCGTGTGTGTGTGAGATGTGGCTGGGCCTTGTTGGCCTGGGGTGTGGGCCATGCGTGCCTGGGCTGCAAAGTGTGCAAAGAACCAGGAGGCGGTCCCTAATTTGAGGTTTCAGCTGTTTAGGGTTCCAGGGTTTCGGTTCCTCCATGGAATGCATAGCAGCAGATGGATAGCATATGATTGGGAAGGTGGCTGATGGTTTCTGCGGTGGTAGCAGCAGCCTTGGGGCTGTGGGCGGTGGTATGGGTAGGCAAGGGCTGATTGTGCCCCGCCACCTCGCCCATCACATGCGCACACACGCATCAAGCAGAAAATGGTGTGGCTTTCGTTGTCATCGTCATCGTCACTACATGGCTTGGCACGTGTCCCTCCATGCCTGCCTGTCCGAGGCCTGGATCATCCAGTGCGGTGTAGCCTGAACCTCAACTGTTTCGTTGCTGGCTGCAGTGGAATGGGCGCGTGTGGCAGCCGCTGGCTGACACTTCCAAGCTTGCGCCATATGACTGGCTGGAGGCCGATGAGGTGGGTGGTGGTCTAGCTTGCATTGCTGTGTGGCAGTAAGCTAATGTTGCTGTTGGTCTGGTCACCACTGGGGTGTAGACACCTCGTTGCTCCAGCCCTGTACAGCTGTGCCAGCTGCACGATCAAATTCTGCACAGCTAATGGGGAAAACAAACACATGGACATTGGCGCGCACAATATGACACACACGTGCACACACAAACGCGCACGCCCATGATGGCCCCACATTGCTAGGGTTCATACATGCTCATTTCTGACCTGATGTGGTCGTGCACGCAGATTCTGAGTGGGGAGGAGGTGGCACGCGCGCGCTCTGCATTCACGATGTGGACGGCGGACGGGGTGGTGCCCATGCTGCCCTGGTCTGCCCTCATCCTGGAGTCGGTGCCTGAGGGCGTCGCACAGGTGTGCTGTGCGCCTGTCCACGCAGCGCCCAGGGGTCACTTTCTCAGGGATCCAGCAGTGCCTACTGCTATGCATGTGCACATGTCTAGGAGTGTGGGTGTGGGCTGGGTATATGAGTTGGGTGCATGAGGGTTCAAGGTTTTCAGGTGAACCTGAACATCTCATGTGCATGAGTTGGGTGCATGCGCCTCCCACCAGTTGCTTGGGCCCTGCTTCTGTGTATGTGAACACACAGATTGGCATACTGCTGGCACATCAGGGGGCATGGTGAGAGTGAGCAAGCGTGTCTTCCTTTGCAGCAGGCGTGTGAACAGGTGTGTCTCCCTGCCTGATCTGACCCACAGGCGCCCAAGTTCAAGGCAGGCAAGGTGTACGCCACATCCAAGCCGATCAAGCGCACGCGCCGCCCTGCGTAAAGCCGGTGCGCAACACTGGGCAAGCGCACGCGCCGGCCTGCGTTAGGATGTGTGATGAACCCTGCTGCGCATCCCATTGGGCTGTGCAAGCGGCAAGTGTGCATGGGGTTCCAAGCAAACTCATGCAGGTGGCCTGCTGTGCAGCTGCGCTGGTGGAGGGAGTGGTGGGATTGGCTGAGTGGCTACGCATGGGCCACGTAGCAGTGCTGCTGGTCAGGAGTGCAGCTGACGCAGCCCAGCCTTGGACGCTGTCCAGTCCAACACTTTGAGTTGGGCCCTCACCCCTGGTGGCACCAGCTTGTGTACCAGCTGGATCCTAAATTAGCAATCTAAGCAAGGTTGGGCCAAGGCTGCCGAGCACTAGGAGATGGGTGATTGACAACCGGAGAGCGTCAGTTGCGGCTGTATTGTCACGGTCGTTGTGTGGGGCTGGGGGGAGAGGAGGGCACGCTGTGGTGCGGCAGAGTGAGCTGTGGCAAGCAGCTGTGTGTGTGCACGGCAGCGGTGCAGCTGTTCTAGGCACAGCTGCAGAGCCTGTGTGCAGCTGGGCGATTGAATCCTCAACTGTCAGGTGATTACAAGAACTGCGTGGCGCGAGAAGTGTGCATGTGTTCGTGGACTGTGTGGTGTGTTGAGCGAGTGGTGTAGAGTAGAGGTAACATGGGTCACTGGGTTAGGGGCCGCTGCACAAGCGCGCACGTGTATGGGGTTGCCTAGGCATGCTAGGTGTTGTTGTGAGCACGTGCACAGGAAGCTCAGGGCTGTGTATGCTGACTGTGTGTGAGTGAGCGCGCAAGGCATGGCACCAGGACAGCTGGTGTTGCAGGGGAGGTGCGATGCATGCGTGCACATGAGAGCATGCGGTGGAGGCCTTTCATTGTGGGCCACACTTGATGAGAATGGGTGTCAGGTAGCTGCGGCTGCGACCGCTGCCGGCTCAGGTTTGGGGTTCAGGTGGGCGGCGGCGTTGGGCAGCGCTGGCATGCACGCGTGCTGCACATTCGTGTACAGGTTTGGATGTGCGCACGCGATGCATCGCAGCATGCCTTGGGTTTAGAGTTGCGGCAAGCATCACACATCACACACCCAGCAGGGTCAGCTAGTCTCACAGTGCACCCTGGCCCCACCCATTGGGCGCCAATTTTGATCTGCGTGCACCTGGCCCCTGTCACGCTTGTGTGATGCCGCCCCACTTTTGGCAGTTCCTGGTGCAGCCCTCACACTTTGGCTGCGTAACCATTTTGCTGCGTATGAGTGGTGCACGCTCCGGTCTTCAACGCCAGCACTCTCCTCACAAATGGTGGACGTGGGAATGTGTATGATACTCCTTGGCAGCCAAGTTCAGAGTACTGGCAGAGGATGGCTTGGCTGGTGGGAGGTGTGAGAGAGCGTAAGTCTGAGGGAAGAGTGAGCGTGCGCATGGGCGTGCTAGATGTTTTGCATGTTTGACAAGCTGCAGCCGTAGGTGTTGACACCCACACATTGATGTTGCTCAGTTGCTACCCTCGGTTGCTACCTGTGGAGGCAGCATGTATCATGTGCACTGGGTTGTGCTGCCTACGTTTGCCACTGCACTCCTACTGTTTCATTTTTGTCCGCTTGCACACGAGAGGGCTGAGCGCTGGCGCCATTCGTTGTAGTTTGAGGCACCATGACTGTTGTACTTCATGGGATGGCCAGTAAGCATGTGGCTGCAAGCTGCACCATGTCCTGTGCGACTGCCATGCAACGTGACTTTGTGTAGTAACACTTGGTACATGAACAAGTGTGGCTGATGGCAGGGAGCAAACATATTTCTTTTTCTCACGTTTGTTGCTTGGATGTGGTGATATGGCGTGTAAGCCACCTGAACCTGATTACATGGAACACACAGCAACAACACTCGTCTGCCAATGGCAGAAAGCCTCAATACATAGCCAAGAAAGCATCGGCAGCATTGAACTTGAGGCGAGAGGAAGGGCGGCAAGGCGTACACTGCACCGCAGTCACATTGTGGGAACACATGTGCCCCACAACAAACCTGCAGTGGCATCTGGACAACATCTTAACCGCATGGCCATCTGACCCACCTGCCGAAATGCTCGGCAGCCGTCCTGAAACATCTCGTGCATTACTGTGCGGCTCACCTCATGCATGCGCCATCTGGTGAGCACCACCCCTGCACATGCACATGGCCTGGCCAGCTGAATCACGAGCCATGAATGCACACACTGTGTAGCTGCTGGAGGGCCAGAGGCACAGGTGCAACAGGGAATGCGTGCCTGCTGCATGACTGCTTAACCCACACATGAACTACTACCGTCTGCATGCATGCCATACGAAATGCAGGCGAAGAAACAAGCACAACGCTGGACCAATGGCAGGCCCACTCCAGCTCATTTGTCAACCCCATTCGATTGGCTACCCTTATGACTCAGTTGCACAGCATCAGGACATGTGTTGGTTCACTATGCTGCAAAACAAAACAAAACAAATGTGTGCTCAAAGTTGCGGTTTGTTGCCACGCTAACTGATACAGCTATGATACATGCACATTCGCAAGCGTGCCTATGCCACACATCTGGCGACTGACGTACACGGCTACACGCCACGCACGCTTGTGCGCCCATGCCATACGTAGCAAACCTGGCGACAGAAACAGGACGCATGGTGGACCGCCAGGCGTGGGGCTATGCCACAGCCACCACATACCCGTTCTGCAGCCCTCCTGCTGACTGGCTCTCTCGCTGCTTTTTCACTGCTGCATAGTCGCTGTATGTCATGCTGCTGACAGAGCTCTGGTACCGCACCAGCCGGATCGTGTTCAGCAGAGTCTGTGTGATCTGGCCGTTGTAGCCTGCCTTGCGGATGAGGGAGTGGATGGCTTCCTGCACATCCCAGCCCTGCTCTGGTGCAACTTCTGGCAGGTAGGTGGCAGAGCGCGTGGCACCTGTGGTGGGTGACAAGAAGAGGAGAGAATTCTCTAACCCCGTGCTCTAGTGCTTACAGCCCCTGTGCACTAATGCAGCAGGAGCTGCAACCCCCCACAGCTAATGGGCCGTGCGGCTGTGCACATTGCCTCACGCAGATGATACCATGTGTGCTGACTGTGCCCATGCAACAACCCTAGTGCAGGCACTTGCACGAACAAGGTTGTGCGTGCGTGCCGGGCAACATACAACACGTATCTCCTTGCCCAGCACGCACCTAGGGGGTCCACGAACTCAATCTGGATGCCATGCTTCCCGACCTCCCAGTCCTGCCAACTCGCAGCTTCTTCGAAGCACGATATCAGCGATACCTTGACCGTCAATGAGCACAGCTCGCGAGCCGAGATAGGCTGGAATCGGCCATCACGCAGTGCCGAGGTAAGCGCATAATCTTTCAAGCCTTGATGTAACCAGCGTGGTGACAGCGTTCCTATGCATCCGCGCAGCCGGTGCTCGCCGCTTGAACCAACCTGCAGTCATGTGGCAGTAAGGTTGTCAACAGGGTGCACACTGCAGATCACAACACGGCATCATTACAGCGCCTTCATCCACCTGACCTTATTCCACGTCACGAACAGGGCTGTGTTTACGTTCCTAAACCCAGGCTCGGGTGGAGGGAAGCCAGATAAATGCCCGTCAAGCACTGCAAACGCAAAGTAGCAGTGTTCAGAGGTGCTTGGCTCTGGCTGCAGAGCAGCGCTCATGCTGCTCAGACTGGCTCCCGTTGTGGCTGGATCAGGATAAACACCTACGGTACAAGGTTCGCGAAAAGTGCATAGCTGGCGTGCGGCGTTTGGCGAATGATGTACACATGCCTCACTCCATCCAGTCAAACCTGGTCAAAGGCTGTCAGCTGATGCTGGCACCCAGCAACAGGTCAACCTGCTTCAACGTGCAACTCAACAGAACAGGATGCGCTCCAAAAACACTGTTCACAGCAGTACATCATTTGCCAGAACGCTGTGGGTCGTTGAAGCTTCCCACTTCACAACTGGGGTGGTGGCTCTCTGCCCACTTCACCAACCCCATCAACACGAAGAACTATATTCCCACTGGTGCACAGGACCCTTGCAAGAGCAAATGTAAAGCAATAGAAGAATACCTTGGAAGGAAAACTGTCAACAAGGAATCAAAAGGTCACAACAGAGATTCATGGTGTACATTGCCAAAGCAGGGAGCCCATACAGCTGAGACCAGGGCAATCAGGCCAAAAGCAGCACAATCGGCAGAAGCACACCTATTTTGGCACTAATTGGTCATGAAACTCAAAATGCACAACCACGTCTTACCGCAGTTCAACCTATAAAAAAACCCTGGCCTCACACCCAGAGTGGCAAAACTGAAGCGTACAAGTAGGGGGAGGAGGTACCCGTGTGTAGAAATCTTGTGCGCAGAATTTTTGGGTTTATAGCAGCTGCAGCATAATCTACAGGCCACAATCTACACACAACATTGGGGCAGGACGCCACTGCACAGCACCAAAAATGAAACAATTAGACAGTGTACAATGCTGCTGGAATGCAGCTGTTGTTCTGACAGTGGCAGCATGCCCATGCATACAGAGGCTTATAGTACAGACACAAGCTCTCACAGGTCGTTGGTACTGCCGCCTGGTTGGCAACCTGTACCGCCGCATGACCGCCTCGCAAGCCAGTACAAACGCTGCACTTCCTTCGTACTGCCTTACAGGGGCGCCAGCACAAAGGTACGCGCAATGAGGGGCAGCACCACACCACCATGGTGTGATGTGGCTCCGTGACGCGCCACTAGCGCCTCCAGCTGTGACAGCACTGCACGACGCTGGGCTGAGCTGGCGGACAAGTGTGCTCTCACACTGGTCAGGCCACCCACACATGGGCTCAGCCCCCTCGCCATTGCACCCTCCACCTCAGACGTCAGGGTGGCCAGGCTGTTGCGGCTGGGCTGCCGTGTCACCCCACCCTCAGCTGTGTGAGTCACACGCGTCTCACTAGGGGTTGCTTGGGTCGAGGAGGGGCTCGCGGCAGAGGGGGGAGAGGAGGAAGAGGTTGTTGCTGCTGATGAGCGGGGCCCTGCAAAGCGTGTCTGCCGCATGACCGCATCCAGGAGCGCGTGGTGGGCAGGGTGGGGCAGGTGCAGAGCATGTGGGATCGACGACACGGACTCCACTTGGAACAGACAACTGCCAGCCCCTGTGTCAGACAGGACACACACAACCAGACGCCTCGTCAGCAGTGCACTTGTGTGAGGTCCTGCAAACGCGCGGGGAGCTGGTGTGCCTGCAAGAAGGCCCAAAGCGTGGCAAGACACCGGCCGGGGTCAGGACGCCTGCAACTAAAGCCTGCCGTCAGGTCCCCACACAGGAAGCACAGGACACAGGAAATGACCAGGTGCAGGTCCTGGGCCTGGATAGGTAATCATCTGCTCAGGCAGGTCACACATTCTAGTAGGGAAGCTCAAGCCAGCCCCAGCACTGGGTACACCACCGATTTCACCCATCAGGTAGGCACCTTCACAGCTCAATATGGTCTCACTCACCACCTGCGCCCCTCACACTTTCGAGCCGTGGAACCAGCGCGTCCGGGTCGTGCTGCTCGTCACACCGGCAGTACGGTAGGCAGGACGCCTCCTCATCACCCATCTGCACATGTGAGTGACCAGGTGTGAGGGACACAGGGCCAGCGTTGACTGAGAGCAGCAGCAGCCTGTGCAACTTCCATAACACAAATACTTGGCATGCAGCTTCTGGCAGCTGTCAGGGGTACTGCATACGTCAATAGGATCAAGAGTGCCTCTCGTGTAATGTTACCTTCACCACTGCCTATCAGCAGGCTCGCTTCATGCTATGCTTTTTAAGGCCATCTGATCAGACAATCTCAGTATCAGACAGTCTCAGTCAAGTGCTGGATGCTGTCTTAATGGAGTATAGGACAACTGCACCAGCCGCTGGACTCACCTCCCCACCCCACTCCTGCTGGCGGGTACCGCCCATCACACACTGGCCATCCGCCCTGTTCAGGCTCCTGGCCGTACCGCCCGCTGCCGTAGTGCTGTACCGCTGCGCCTGCCAGTGCGCCCACTCGGGGCCGTGCGCTACTGCCAGGTCCGCGCGCGTGGGCAGTACCATGTACTGGTTGGCGTACAGCGCGTCCTGCTGATCCGCCAGGTGTACTGCACTGATGCGCTCCAGAAGGGTCTCCAGCTCTGACACCAGCGGATGCCTGAGGTCCCTGTGCAGCACAATAGCAGTGGAGAAAGGTGCTGTTGAAATACGACAAGCAGCATGTGCAGCTTGTCTCCGTAGTGTTAATCCTGGCTGCAGCAACCTCTATGGTTTGAATAGTGGGTGACTGGTTGTCCATTTAGAGGGAGTTGGTTGAGGGGCATTGCAGCCAGGAACACCACAACCGGGATGCATGGACTGTACAGGGCCCTGTCGCATGCATCCCCCAGCTGTGTGCTGACCCAAGCTCAAACATACGCAGGTGTACATGGGTGCATCCATCAAGCACACTCACCGGCACAATCACACTTTCCACACTCACCGGTCGTTCCACAGCACCACCAGCCTGCCGCGGCGTGCCAGCAGTTTGTGCGCCAGCCTCAGGCGCGGCCGCACCTCCGACCAGTGCAAGTCAGCCGCCAGCACCAGATCCGCGCTGTGCGCAGGAAGCTGCACAGAAGCTGCTGTGGGGGACAGCAGCAGGGCAGCTGCTCCTGCTGCATCCAGCGCAGACCGTGCGCGCGCCTGCGTGCAGGGACGATGGGGCATGCATGTTGCATTGGTGAATGGTGGGCTGCATGATGGCGGGATGAATGGATGATCAATGACATCGTCATGCGGAGGGGTGTCTGCCACATTGGCACGCATGCTTTGTGTACCTTATGTATGGCAGCAGCTTTTCAGGATCACGACTACGGACAGGGATACCATATGCAGCAATGCCGGGCATGGCTGAGCGTGGTAAATAGGCAGCAGCTGTGCCGGTGTGCAAGCTCTGCGCCATGTGTGTGTGGCACAAGGCAAGGCAAGCCAGGCCACAACGCCCAGCTGAATGGTGTTCTTCAGGCCAAACATCGCCATGACTATTTCAAGGTAATTTGCGCGCCATGTGACGACACCCACGCCAGCAGTACACAGCTACACACGTTGATGTGCACACACAGATACACATGTGCAGCAGTACATGTACACGCGTGATGTACGCCATCGCAGTACATGTCCAGCAGCAGCACGCTCACCAGCGCATGCACGTCGTCATCTACCCCGGTCACCCTTGCTCCCATGTGAGCCAGCTCCATACTGCAGCTGCCACCGCGGCACCCGAGGTCCACTGCGTGAGGCATGGAGGAGCCAGAGCCACTGGCTAGGCCAGCTAGCAGCGCCTTGACCTGAGCCCACACAGGGGCAGGAAACTGGCGCCTGCAGTTGTGCGGTGCAGTCAAGGCCGGCAGGGGGCGGTTCAGCTTGTACAAGGGAAGCTGTCTTGCAGAGTTGGGCATTCGCGGAGCGAGCGAGGATGTAATGTTCCTGGGTGGGGCTCCACAGGAGCTCTTTTATTGTGGCAGGCCTTGAAATGGTGCATCAACACACCGTGGAGCGTGCAGCACAGTGGCTGCTAAGGGGATCAGTTTGCTTCAAGGGGAATAGAAGGCAGGGGCAGGGGCAGGTGCGTCCTATCGCAGAACAGTTGGTGCGTGGAACACCATGCATGCCAGTAATAATAAATGCTGATGTGATGACCGTGTGTGATGACAACACTGCTGTAAAACCGAAGGCACACTCCTGCGCTGTCGCTGTGCATGGTGCAGGTGCAGAGGCTTGATGCCTGTGCTGAGAGTGCATGCATGCTGACGCAGCAAACAACCAGCATGCAAGAGCTGAGGGGGAGGTACAAAAGATAAAAGCACCCACCTTACGTCCAGAATCTGCGCTTGCCCCTCCTGCTCAGCAGCAGCCGCTGCGCCCCAGACACCTGCCGCGGGTGCCTGGCATAAATTCTGCACATGATAGGCACAGGCACCCAAAACCTGCCGCACCAACCCCACCGATGCCGCACATGGTGCGCGGCCGATACACGACTTTAAAACGTATGTATTGCGGAGCATCATCTCGTTCCGCGAAAAACCTCTGACTGGGCCTGACTCAACTCAGGATTTTACGACATTGAGGGTTCAGGGTTGAGGTCCTACAAGCACACATGGCCGCGGTGGTTCGCAGAGGCAACCGTGATGTTCTGGAACCCCACCATGCCAGCAAGAGGTCAGCAGTGCCCTACTGATAAGCATAGTACAGGTCGCGACAGCTTGACTTCATGATCGCTGCAAAGTTGCAGACTGGTAGAAATGGTGTCCATAATAAATCTCGGATCATCCATGTTGCGGTGGAGCGCAAACCACGTGCTTCTCATCCAACGGCCAAACACACAGCAGCGCGTGCACTGCGTAAGGAAAGAGATGCAGCGAACCACGTCGAGATTTGCGTCGATAACCAGGGTCTGCGAGGTCTGGGGCTCAAGCATGATGCACCCGATGCAGTCCGCTGTGGGGACCAGCCTGCTCTCACCATCCCCTTGGACCACACGCTGGCGCTGCACCTCAGCTGCAGGCAAACTTCTGTGGACCTGCTGCACGCATGGACGGTGCGTGCTGAATCTGCTCCATGCATGTGCATGTGCTCATCATGCAAGCTCACAGCTGGCCTGGGCATGTGATGCAGTGGCCACATATCGACATATGCAAGCGAGCATTCACAGAGCCTTGCCCCTCTGCCTCAATTTGCATGGTTAATGTCATCATGTGCACACAGGGCCACCACCATGCAGACCAGCCAGGCGCTGCGATGCCTGCAGATCTTCAAGCCGTGATCATCAGCCCAGCCCAGCTCCCAGCCCTGCGCATGGCCGCATGGCTTGCATGGGCATGCACCCGTGCTCCCTTCTTTCAGCGCTACTTCCACACATACCTCAAATCATGTTGTGGCATTCATGGGGCCGGGCTGCTGCGCGCACAGCCTGAGGAATTGAGGGCCCTGTGGCACACCACAGCAGCCAGCAGGCTGGCTGCTTCAGTGCTGGAGCTGCAGCAACAGGTGCGGGCAGAGGGGGCATGGGTGCAGGTCAGTTGAACAGGACTGCAGAGATTAGTAACAGGGGATGTGTAAAATCAAGAGCTCCTAGCCCCTCCCAACTTGGATTGTACGCATGCACATGACTCTGCTCTGTGCCAGGGTGCGCTGCTCCATGGTTGGTGAAAGGCTGTGCTGCTATGGTGTGTTCCAGACGTACCGTTATGTACACACTTCTCTGCAGACAAATGCTGCGAGCCTTGCAAGTTGTAACCTGCGGCATGCAAGCGTCTCAACACTGAGCTGCGTGCTGCACCAGACGTGTGCATGCCCCTCACAGGTGCACACCTACGTTGCAACCTTGCGCACGGCTGCACCTGAAGGTCTGGCACATGTGTCCGATGATACTCTGCTGTCCATGTTCGAGCTTGGTGAGTGTGTATGATCGCTGATTGCTTGATTTGGTCGTGACTGCGAGCCGCTTATTGGTGAACCAAGCATGAAGGTGTGCATCGCTCCATGGCAGTCAGGACAGCAGGATCTCCACACAATACCATGTATGTTGGTGGTCGCCAAGTTTGCTTAATAAGCGCCAACTGTGTGTGGGTTGCGTGAATGTCATCGGCGTGCTGTCTCGACACTACATTCTGCCGCTGGCATTGCCTAATTGGGCCGTGTGTGGGTGGCTGTTCCTGTTCCACAGTGTCCTCCCGCGTGTTCAAAGTCGACGCGGCATGCATCATGCGGTGCACCACTGACAAACCACAAGGCACCGAGCGTCTCCGGCCTAATGTCCACTCCTTGGCTCTGTTTGTGCCCTATGCTGGTGCGTGCCCCACGGCATGTGGGCCGTGTAGATGAGGGTCTGCCGCCTTCATTCCTCACATTACCCGTACTTCTTGCGCTTGTTCACGTGACTTGTAACATCTAACATGACGCCGCCTGTGTGCGGTACGCGTGGTGGCGCCACCTCATTGCAGATATGGCCAATCACAGTCTGCATCCAACTGCTTCATACGGAGCAACCCTGTTTTGTCTGGAAGTGCCTGATGTCGATGGCAGTGGCGGCGGCACTGACAGCAGTACAGGCACCACCACCGGTGCCACCACCACCACCACCACCACCACCACCACCGGCGCCACCACCGGCGCCACCACCAGCAGCATGTCAACATTGTCAAGCCCTGCAGCAGCCTCAGGTGGGCAACATACTGAGGCGCCACGGAGGCAGAAGGTCATGGGCGGCGAGTTCACCCTCACCCTAAAGGCCGGAGCAGCGGATATGTACACCAGTGCTGTGGATGTGAGCAGCAACGGCAGTAATGGCAGCAGAGACAGTAGTGACACCAGCAGTAGCAGTAGCACTGCCTCATACTCCCATTCATCAGTCTCCTCAGATGCGCCATCCTCACCACCATCTCAGATCCCCATCCTCATCACATATGGCCCATCATTGGCCAATGACCACTTGGCAGCCCGGTACGGCTTCGTACTGCCTGGCAACTCCAATGATGTCCTGGAGGCATTACATGCATTGCGCAGGCTGGGCAGTACAGCCAGCACAGCTCTGAATGAGGCGTGCACATTGCAGGCCTTGGAGCTGGCTGCGACAAGCACTCCGTCTGCACGTCATGGTGGTGGCAGCAGCGGTGGCAGCAGCAGCGGCGGCGGCAGCGACGGTGGCGGCAGCAGCATCGATACTGAGTTTCACCAGCAAGAGGCGGCGGCAGTGGCAGAGCTGCAGGCAGCACTGAAGGGTGGTGCAGTGCCACACATCTCCATCCTGTCCAGGTGTGCCATCTGAGCTGCAGCAAGCGACCTGTGCTGTGCCCTCCATCACACGATTGTGGCACACCTTGCACACAGCTTGCACCTACTGATTTGGGCACACTGTCCCTTAACTGCTGATGAAGAACATATGGCCCTTGGATCAGTCCATAGCATGTAGCTCATGTACTCACCACCTCCGGCTTACACCTGACCCATGATTCTGTTGCCATGTTGCCTGCTCCTGCAGCGCCGCCGATGCCGTCGCTGCCAGGTATGCACCAGGCACCCCAGGGCATGCACGTGCATACAGTGCGCTTGCATCCCTGGTGCCTTGGGCTTCCCCCAGTCTGTCTAAGACAGTGGGTGCCACTGCACGGCCACGCTGTGTGTCAGCTCTGAGGGCGCTGAGTCAGCTGCACGAGGCGTGTGAAGGGCTGCCTGTGGGGCACGTGGCCCGGTCATACCTGGCTGAGCAAGCAGCGCTCGAGGCAGCTGCTGCACAGGTGGTAGAGCTAGCAGGGGGCGGGGCGTGCTAGCCATGGAACTGACAGCTGGGCAGTGGCCGTTGGGTTCTCGAATTTTGTTGGCGGGCATCATGAAGACTTCTGAGCTACCATTGAACATGATGTCCAGCAGATCTCCAGTGATGGCAAGGAACCACATGATGCATACCGGTATTGTCTGTTTATGGCAGTTGCACCTTAGTGCGCAGGCTTGGATGTGAAGCGCATGAATGAAGCATGGCGGGCAGTCGCTGATGTGAGAGGGAGGGGCGGCCGATGCGAGGTTTAAGGGGAAGAAAGAGTGGAACGAGGAGTTCATGCAGAGACGCAATGAAGGGTGGAAAGCCAGGTGGAAGCGCATGCAGTAGGCTAGAGATGGGTTGATTGCTGCACTTTAAACTTTAAAGCACTTTGAACGCATCACATTGTGAGCACAGACACAGAGATTCGTACAGTAGTAGGGTTGATGTGGACATTGAAGCGTGTGCATCATTGTAACAGCTATGCCGTGAAACAATGTGCCACAACTTCATCTGCCAGCCATTACATGGGTGATGCCTTGTTCACTCTGAGAGGGCAGGGGCACCGGGTGCACCACAGAAGCAGCAGAGCTTGTGGACCTAGCCGGTCAGATCCTCGTCTGTGACAGGGCATTCGCGCCTCATCTTTCACAGGGCCTTGCTGAGGCCTTCATCACGTTCGTGCGCAGCCACATCTGCAGCATCGATGCCGCTGCACTCATTGTAGCACATCAGCCACGCGCTATGCAAGCACGGCGCATTCTGCGTCAAGCTGCCAGAGGGCGCTCACATGCGCGTATCAACCTCGTGCCGGCTTACATGTGCGTGCACCATCATTGAAAGCTAGAGAGAAGCAGCCAGCATTCCCCTCCCATGCGGAGCGCAGGGCTGAACTGGCACATGCGGGAGACATGACAAACAGCCAGCTGCCTGCAGCGCCTCAGAACCAGCTGGGCAAGTCATCCAGTCGGCAGCGAGGCGAAAGGGATGGTGCTTGACAGCAGAAGGTTGGGATGGCGCCGGAGACAGACCTTGCAGCTGAGCCCCTACAGTAACTAGAGGCGCGCGCAGGGTACAAGCCCCTAGCAGACACAGAATTGCGTCAGAGCCGTGAGGCAAGGCTGCAAGCACGCGGAGGCGAGGTCACTGGCTCAGCCCTTGGTGCTGTGGACTGGCTCAGTACAGGCCTGACCTCATGCAGCTGAAGGAGTGTGGGCTCGTCACCGTTGATGCTGCTGCCCTTACAGCAGCAGGGTTAGGTGCATGCGTGAGCAGGTTCAGTACGCTGCCACTGGCTGCGTCACCAGACGGTTTGCTGGCATGATGTCGGGCGCATGCTGAAGATGTCAGCCGATGCTAGCATGCCGTCTGGTGACGCAGCCAGCGGGCATGATGTTGGGCGCATGCTGATGATCCAACACCTCATCGTTACTCAGTGGAAGTTGAATACCCCTTCACCTGACAAGCGCAACAGGCTGTGGTGGCCAAAGGACCACATCTTCACCATACCACCTGCTGCCTGCGTGCCACCGCATTCGCACAATGCCAGCTGCAATGATTGCTGCACCACCCAGTGCATCATGGTGCATTGGAAGCTGTGCTGCTGCAGATTTTTCATGGTGGAGCTCAGTGCAGAGTGGTGCAGGCATGTACTGGCGTGCTTGCACAGGAAGTATTTCCAGTATGCTCCAGTAAGCAGCCAACTTTGTGCTGTGGTGGTCTGCACAAGAGCGTGATTCCTATGGTCATTTCCTTGGTCTCACGAGGCAGCTCTGCGAGAAGGTCATGGTGCAAACCTGGAAACGCAGACGTGCCAGCGCATTGGCTCAACGGATAATTCATGGCGTCCGAAGATGGCGACGTTGAGGGGGTTAGGATGGGGTCTCACATGCTCAGCCCCAGGTCCCGACGCGATCTCCATGGATCTTGACCGCTTGAATGCGGTGATTCAGGCCATTTAGTTTTTCTTGGTCGCGCAGGCGCTGTGCGTTCAGCCACAGTAGCGCCATCACCTGCTTCATGCACATGATCTTTTGCTGCTGCTGAACGCATGCGTGCACTGCCCTGCTGCCTGACTTGCTGGCTGAAAGACACGCACACTGGCGCCTGCTGCCTGCTGCTTGCTGCCCTGCCCCCCTGCCCCCCTGCACTGCCTGACTTGCCGCTGCCAGACCTGCCGCTGCTGACCCACTTTTTTCAGGAAGGCGCGAGCGCACTGGGGCCAACCCTCACCCGGCACGCGCGTGCTCTGACACACTGCTGGGGGACACAGGCACGCTCATTTCGGCATCAGCATTACACGCGGATGTAAGCGTCATGGCCGGGAACAGCCGAGTGACGCTCTCCACATCAAACCTCAACTGCGCAGGCCCGCTGTAACCAACGGAAGCCAACCAGTCCGTGTGAACCCCTTGCCGCCACCAGTGAGTGCCCCTGCAGCGCGTCCAGCCAGGACCTGCAGGCCCCCAACAGCTGCCGCTGCTCCTGGCTACTCGGCGTCAGCTGCAACGCTGCATGCACCCGCTTGACCATCTCAAAGTCCTGCAAAGGGTATCATCTGGCACTCTCTGACGCAGCACTGACCTATGGGGGTGTGGACACCGAGAAAGAGCTGGTGCGCGCAGCGCTCGTCACATGTAGTGCACGTAGATGAGCACGTTGCCGCGTGTTGTTGGCTGCAGGTTTTGGCTTTTAGACTCCTCACGTGGCATGTACAGGTGGCCAACCTGCGAGTTGCAAACAATGCACAGACTGGGAAGGGCAACGCTGGGGTATTTGCTGAAGCAGCTCGCGAGGGTAAAACGGCACACCTGAGAGGGACGTATGCAGGCATTTGACCTACCTTGAAAAACTCCTCAATGGCCGGTCGCAACTGCTTGACCGCCCATTGCATGAGTGCAAGACGGCGCACGAGCTGCTTGACCCCATCGCCGAACCCGCTTGATGAGCTCTTAACCTCGCCAACGCTCAGCTGCGCTTTTGCGTCGAACAGCTGCAGTGAAAAGGGGTCAAGCAACAATCACATGTGAGGCCATGGATTAACAAACAGCCAGTCGTGATGTTGCACACCCACCATGATGTTGCCCTGCACATCGCACTGCACCCTCCACGACGGCAGCTCCAGGTCCTCGTACTTTCGCAGCGCTCTCGCGCAATACTGCTCCTCATCCGCATCAAACTGTGCCAGCAAGATGCCCGTTGAGCCGTCAAGGTCCGACGCGAGGAGCTCGTCCTGGGGTGTTTTGGGTCGCGTGGGATCCACCACCCGCTTCACTCCTCCGACCACTTTGCGCAGGTTGGAGTGGTTGTCCCCAAGTTTACCGATCCACCTGCCAAGTGACTATGTGTCCAGCATCCCCTCTGCATCGAACCAAGGGTGCTGCTGCAGAAGCTTGACCAGCTCGACCAGGCGGGCATCTGCTTTGCTCGTGTCCACGTTCGAGATGCAGGTGTGCAGCCGCCTGCACAAAAACAATCACACCATCCCAACGGTGGAAACAACAGGGGGTTGTGCATCCGTGCATCTGCCTGGTCTACCTCCCCAACTCCACACACACACCTGATGAATCGCTCAGGTGCTTGCCTGGTGAGCAGCACGCTCGCCAGGCTTTTGGTTGCAGCCGTCAGCTCCTCGGCCGAGGCATGGCGACCAAGGTCACAGTCCTGTACAAACCGTGCCAGGTCCTCCAGCGACATGATGGTCCGGCCACGGGCGAACGTCTCGCCATGCAGCTGAGCAACCTCCTTTCTGCATGCGCGCGTGCAGGGACAGTGGCCTGCTGTGCTCAAGGTTAGGCGCGTGGGGTGCATGATTCTGCATGTCGGCACACCGACAAAAATCTTGCCTGATCTGCCGCTCGTTGATGGCACCGATCTGCTGGCTCTGCTCGCCAATGCGCTGGCTCAGCTCGCCATAGCGCTCGTTGATGGCACCGATCTGCTGGCTCTGCTCGCCAATGCGCTGGCTCAGCTCGCCATAGCGTTGGCTCAGCTCGTTGAGGGGCGTGCCAAAAATCTCGTTCAGCTGCTCCAGTTGCTTCTTACTGAACTCGGCCATGCTGCTTCCTGCAGGAAGAGCAGAATATAATACGTCATCCGAGCCGCAGCACAGTGCAAAATGCAGCACCGTCATGTGCTTTCGCTGCAAGGCTGATATTGGACATGTCTCAACTTGCATGCTGTGCCATGTGCCATGCAGTGGAACGCAGTGGAATGCAGTGCATGCATACAGGCTGCAGGCACCCCCCGGGCATCGACTGCATCTTGTTTGGCGTGGCTCCATGCGTGCACCAAATGCGCGAGAAACACAAGCAATAGCACCGGGAGAACACCGGCAGTGTGCTCGCGCCCAATCCTGTTGCTCTTGGTTCACGAATGGCGAATATCCAAACGCTGCTCGCACCTGCTCTGCTCTCTGCACTCGCCACGTGGACAAAACCACCACCAAGCTGCCCCTGATCTGTCGCAGTGGTGTGCTATGTAAGCAGGTGCTGCGATGCTTACGGCCCCACAAGCCTTTCAAGGGCTCGATCCAGGCGGATGCACGAACCTTTCACGCACAATGGACATTGAAATGAAAAATGTAATGTAATGTAATGTAATGTAATGTAATGTAATGTAAGAGATGCCACATGGGCGTACTTGAAGAAGAGGGAGACCACGGGTGTGAGACC